>DWON01005530.1:0-14829 GCA_018251015.1 Phocides pigmalion okeechobee
GTTTGTGGTTGTACGTGGATGTCTATGGGCTGCGACTACTTAACATCAGGTGGTTTGCATGCTCGTTTGTTACTCTTCTCACGTAAAAAAAGAATCCACATATATCCCGTAATTACATTAATATAGTCAAACAGGTTTCGTACCTCAATATTAAAGCGATATTTTACGGAATTAATCAAATCCCAAGTGTACTGCCGGATTAAGACAGAACTATCGTTGCCGTTTGCACGTCGCTCATAAAATCTGAATAAACGTGCTGCAGTGTGACTGTAGAGCTCTATGTAGTGTATCATACATATAATTTAAATATTTGAGACATATCTCATGATTTAATATTTTACTGTAAATATATTTTACTATGTACCGGGTACTCAGTAACTAACTCGTTAATTGTGAGTACCCGATACATAGTCCAACATCCATCCATCAGCCTTTACTTGTCCACTGCTGGACATAGGCCTGCTCCAGGTGCCGCCACTCTGACCGGTTCTGTGTCCTCTGCTTGCAGCGGTTACTCACTTTTCTTATCAGGTCGTCGCTCCATCCGGTCGGAGAATACCCTGTGCTCCTTTTGCCTAGACGTGGACGCCACTCGGTGACCTTTCTGCCCCATCGGTTTTCCGTTCTTTGGGCGATGTGGCCAGCCCACTGCCACCGGTACATAGTAAAATATATAAATACCGCGACAATACTACTTTAAAATCATATGGTAAATAATGGTCAAACCTCGCAAAAGGGCTGGTTCATATCTCGCGCAGGGAATTGCGATTGCTATCCAGCGCGGGAATGCAGCTAGTGTTCTTGGAACTATGCCGCATGAGCACGGACTCCCTTTAAATTGTTTGTTTAGGTTAGGTTTTTATTTTAATTAGTTTTAACCTCGCAAATTTCAATATTACAGCGACGTTCAACGGATTTTTTTTTATTGCGAAAGAGTAAGAAACGGGCATGTAGGCCACCTGATGTTAAGTGGTCACTGCAGCCCATGGACAACCACGTCCAATCTCAAATGGAACAGAAGTTCTACTTGAGGGTGGACACGGATGCGTTCCTACTCTTGAGGACTAAGATGGTCGCATGATAATGTGTATCCGGCAAACAACACACCTCCCCAACCGAAACACAATTCATGAAGAACATGTTGCATTACGGTGGGTTATGAGGGTGGCGGTGGTGCCGCCCCGGGCGAGCTATATCTGCTCTACCACCTTTAAAAAAATTAAGCTCATGTTGACGGTTGGTCTGTCAAGATCTCTGTTTGCGGTTATCAAGACGCTCATAAAACTCAAATAAAAATGTTGCATGTTGCAATTTTAGTTATATACTGTAACATTATCTATATATTAATACATAAAGAGAAAACTTTGTACCCGATGTGTAAGATTTGATATTGTTAAACCATACAGGAAGGAAAGCAGAAAGCAAATCTTTTTATGTAATACATTAAAATACAGTACAAATATTTAAATACGATATGTAATTTTATTAAGTACATATATTGTGGTAACAATATATTGATTATTATTATATAAAAGTCCGTGGTCAAACAGTCACATCACAGAAAGATTGTCGCAAAAAAAAACTGTGTAATTGACTGAATAAGTTTCCAGTTGTGATTTTTATATTATATTTTTTTTTTTACTTTATTATTATTATAATACTTTTTCCAATAATCTTTTTGATTAGAATTATAGTGTAATTTCGACTTGTGGTCGACAAGTTTCTGTAAATTGCACAAAGATAATTTTGAAGTAGATGTACGAGACTTCATACCACAATATTAAAGCAATGTTTTACAAAATTAATCAACTCCCAAGTGGCCGGCCGGATCAAGATAGATAGCTGCTTGCGGTTGAACGTTGTCCATGAAACCTTAACAAATGTACTAGATGGACTTTGGAAGAGAACTATAGTTACCCGGGGAGGTACCACCGCCCTCATAATCCGCCGCAAAGCACGTGTATGTGTTTCGGTTGGAAATTTGCGGTTGCAAACTATTCTTTGAAGTGAGGCGACTAATTTAGTCGTCAGGAGTAGCAACGTATCTACTCAAATAGAGCTCAGATAGGATTTCAGTCGTGTTTGTTGTACGTCTGGATGTCTGTGGGCTGCGACTATTTTATATCAAAAGGTATCAAAAATGCGCTATATTGACTTCAAGATGAGGTTCTATCATCTGTACTGTCCAACCAGAGCGATACCGCTGTCATTCACACTTCCAGCATGACGTCATTATTGCGTTTCGGGAGAAAATTGAGATTACCGACTCACAAATGAAGCGACCTCCTTAGTCCACAGAAAAAGTAACGTATCTGTGATCGACTTCAAGAAGAACTATTCTTTATGAACTACGTTGCAGATGTCCATAGGTAGTAATAGCCACTTGCTATCAGATAAACTGCGTGCTCGTTTACTGGTTTCGTTTTATTACAAAGAATCTCACAGTGATACACAAGGCTCGATCATTTTTAGGTAAACAGAATAACAAACGAGCTTGTAGATCTCATTGTAAAAAGTATTAACTGCGGCTCATGTTCATCCACATCGAATCTCAAACAGAACAAAAGTCCGATCTGAGATTACGTTCCTACTTTTAAGGACTAAGATAACCTCGCTTGTAAGGATACTCAGAAAATAAAAACTAGAAGGCTTAGAGAAAACGGGCATAACCTATCTAAGTTTTCTTGGAGATCCAATAAAGACATGCCGGATAGCTAATTGGTACATTTGGGCAAAGGATTCAGGAGTTTATTTCAAGAGGTTAATTGTGTTTCGCATGAATTTTATATTTTTTATTACATTTTCTGGATCACCAGGCTTAAATAAATTATAAGAGTTAAGAACAAAAACATCTTACATTGTTTTTACATACTTTGACAACTATACTGCTACAACAATAGTTTGGTGTTTAATACCATTTTTCTCATAATCTATCATCAAGCAACTTCTGTATATTAGTTTACCCATCTTACTCCTCAGGAGTAGCATGGCGTGAGCTTTGGTACGTTTGTATTAACATGCGACCTCAGACGAGACAGTTTGAGTTTGGATTTACATATCTATGGATTGCAGCGACCAGCGATCATCAAGTGGTCTGTTTGCTCAGTCACTACTGCATTAACGTAATGAAAAATCAATAAAACTAAATAATCCATCTTATTGCGAATTTAGACAATAAAATTTAAACCGCACATACCACATAAAAATGCTTACAACGCCAGTTCAGGCTGTTCACGAATACTCGCAAGAAAAGGTCAAAAGAACTACGGAACAAGATGTATTTAAATGCAAATAGAACATATCCGACTACTATTGAGATCTTGGATGCGTGTCGCGTCGCAGCGGAGACGCGACGCGAGCGCCCCTTGAGACCGATTTCTCTAATATCGTTCGCGGAACTTACATAACATTTGAATATCTCATCATATTCGATTTTATTCGTTCTCAGTCGCGGTCTCGACCTCAATATCGGTTCGGCTTTATTCTCTTGTTTATCCTCAAATCATGGTTCGTTAATTCTGGATTGAATATCGAGGGATACTCCTGTTCATTACTAGATTTCCGCTTGTCTGATTCGCTATTTCATGTTCCTTGTTTGATACTCTCATTTTCACAGAAATTACACTAGTGTCTGTGTTTAGTCAAAAAACCTCTTATTAATATGAGTGGGTAGATATTATTAGGCTCAATTAGATCTGCCAACGAAATATTCCACAGTTGGACTTTCTTGTAATTATTATTTCGCTATGTTACGTTAAGGAGTTAAGGAAAAATAAACTTTAGTTAATTTTGATGATCTAACTATACAAATCAGAGGTTACACCAATGGCAACGACCCAATGATCGCCGATCGGTTATAACACTTGACTAATTAGAGGTACATAGATCGCTTCTCCATCTTCATTGTAATCACCATTGTAATCAATACAAATAATGTTGTAAATATCACTGTTTGTACATCTATATACGAAACATGAAGGATATATAAGAAATCCTTTTATTAGGTACCTTTATTAACGCAATAAAACCATTTTTTTTAATTTTGTGTTTTTGCGCTCTATTCTCAAGAACAGTTTAATCGACCTCAGTGCTCTTCCGTAACTTTTTGAGTAAGTTCACTTAACATATTGTGTAATATGTAATAACATGTTAACATTTACTTAACATTTTTAGTCTACAAAACATGTTTTAGTCTATAAAAATGACAATTTAAAGGTTTGAGTACGTGACAGCGTTTTGCTATTAGAAAATCTAGAAAAAACGGAATACAAAAACTCACTTGATTTACGTATACTAAGTCGTAGATAGCAGCTTGAATTTAGTATCTTTGTCATAACGAAACTCATGACCACATAACCTCAGTTATCCGCATTTAGCGTGCAAGTTGGTATAATCAGAGAATAGCAATTATACAAATTGTTCCCGCGAGTCGTCTTCAAATTAACTTAACATGCGAGGATTAAGCTTTTACGGGATTCCATAACCCTCTTAGACAATTAACGTGTTTCTTTATAAAATTACATAAGCATATCTTCAAATTGATATAAATACTTAAAATAGAAGTGTAATACATAAAATAAGCAACTCAGATATAATTGATACCGATACATTTTGCTATATAACGGGTAATCATGATTAATGCTTTTTAATTGCCGATATATCGAACTAGTTACATGGTTTGTGGTCACGACTAAACTGAGTTTAAACTAGTTCAAAATATCGGTAATTGAAAAGCGTTAATCGTGAGTACCCGTTATGTAAAAAATGTATAAATTCCGCAATAGTATTAGTTTAAAAGAGAAAGAAGAAGCAGAAAGGTAATCGAGTAGCGACCACGTCTAGGCAAAAGTAGCTAAGGTCGTCCCCCAACCAGGCGGACCGATGACTTGATAAGGATAGCGGGCAACTGGATGCAGAGGGTACAAAAAAGATCAGAGTGGCGACATCTAGGGGACGCCTATGTCCGGCAGTGGACGCGTAAAGATTGATGGATGGATTAGTTTTAAATCGTTTATGTCGATATCCTGTGACCATTTAACATCAGATTGCCAGCAACTCTTTCGCTACTTCTTCCCACTTATCATCAGATCGACTGCATACTTCTTTGCTACTTCCATTCTTTGTAGAGATATTCTAAAATTTTGTATATAGTAACACTAACGGCTAAATATTTTAGGAGATTGCCGGCATTTGAACTCGTGATAAATGCATTTACTCTGTACACGTGGCACGTGAGCTGGCAAGCTTTTTGACCAATTCCGTTACTGAAAAAGGCTTTCTAGTAACTGCTATGTAGGTTACTTTAATTACTTATATTTAAGACTTTTCACTCGTAGAAATAGAGTGCAACCTGGGAGGTACCACCGCCTTTCGCATAACTTGCCTTGGAGCAACTTGTGTTTTAGTTGGAAAAGTGTGGTTGCCAGCTGGTGTTCTATGTGAGGTCGCGCATAAATACTTAATTATTCCTGAGGGTAAAATTGTCGGCTCGCTTTAAGTATAACTAGCAACTGCACCTTTGTAACACAATACAAAAATGCGGATTATGAGTTTGACGATGGTACCTCCCCGAGCGTAAAATTCTTCGACTTATTTTGTGTCTCTCTACAAAGGGTTCTAACGATCTAAGTAACGACCGGCCATCGGTTTCTATTCATAGAAACATTCGAATCTAATTGATCCATCACTAATTAATAGTAGCCTATTTGCTTAAGTGCGGTTCGCTTGTTCCTCTAAGAACTTCTTAATCCTCGGATCTAGTACATCCGGAAGCTGACGGTCCTCATGAGAGCAATTAGTGTAATTGCTGTTCTCTGATTACACAGACTGCGATAAATGCAGATGGAAGATTACTTGCCAACTTCACAATTTCTCTCAATAGGAAAAGATAGTGCAATGAGATTGTCTATCGTAGGAAACGTTAAATAGTGCGTTATCGAAGCCATTCTTATCGATCCTTGCTTTTTTAACAACCTTTTTAAATATATGTTGATTTTTAATCCGGTCCATATTTTTTATGTTTTAATATTTATATATTCTCAAAACGGCTTATTCGATTTGAATGTAGTTTTAGAATTATATTGCGATGGGCTTCACTTTACTTATTTAAATTTATATATCGTTTCTATGGGCCTTAGTAGCGTGAAATAAATAAATAAAATAAATAAATTACCATTTAGTGTTTTTTTCTCATTAAATCGGTTAACAAATAAAGAAGTTATGTCAATTTAACTCAATCATCACCGACGAAGTCGTGGGCACAGTTAATATAACAATAAATAAGGTTTCCAAAGATAAACATGAAGTAATACAAAGGGACCAAATCACTGCATAAGTAGGGATCAGACTTTCTTACGGAGTAACCGACCTGGAACATTAATATACTCCTAAGTACGTATTCTGGATTTTTAGGGTCCTGTTACGTAGGATACCCTCAAAATCCAATGTTAAGAGGGTTTCTTACTTTCTACCTGTTTTGTTCTATTTTCAAATTTTGTAAAGAATTATTTCATCTGTTGGCTGTTTACTTTTATTGATAGAACAAAAATATTATATTTACCTTTTAATTACAGTAATAAAAATCTTAAAACTAATTATAATAAGAGCTTAACCTAAACAATCTAAAGGGAGTCCTTGCTCATGCGGCATGGTTCCAAAAACGCTAAAATTGATACATATATTGACAAATATATAATATATATACACTTACATATTGCGTATTTGTCAATTTACAAGGTGGGAGAACTGTAGCTCGACCACCGCCGCCCTTTTAATCCGCCGTAAAGCATTACTTGTGTTTCGGTTGGAGAGATGCGGTTGCCAGCTACACTTTAAAACGAGGCGGCCATCTTAGTCCTCAGGACTAGCAACGTATCTACGTTCGAGCTCAGATAGGATTTCAGTGTGTTTATGGTTGTACGTGGACTGCGACTGCGACTACATAATTTTAGGTGGTTTGCATGCCAAAAATAACATTTTCAATTTTTTTATGTGAGAAGAGTAGCAAACGAGCGTGCAAACCACCTGATGTTAAGCAGTCGCAGCCCATAGGCATCCATGTACAACCACAAATACGACCGAAATTCTATCTGAGCTCGAACGTAGATGCGTTGCTACTCCTGAGGACTAAGATGGTTAATGGCTAATGATAATATTATGACAAATAGTTCTTGTAATGTAGCAGAGATAAATCAAAAATCAAATATATACTAGAATACAGAGTACAGCATCTTTTGTTTTCTCTGGGCAGCAATTTGCTTCATTCGGGTTCCGGTCACGCGCCGCCCACGACACGACGGCCATGTCATATTTAGTAATGTAACAGGAAATATTCTAGCCACTTTTGGAAGTGCCGTTCGTAATACTATTAGCATATCGTTATGAAGTAACTGTCTTTGTAAAATCGAGATTTAACTCGTAACGTTGCCTCGTGCAGTACCCAACACGATGCCAAAACTAGTAGCAAACTGTCTTTATTCATATAATATATTTTTATTTTTAAAAATCCATGTACGTAAATATATTTTTTGGACATAAAATTACTTGAAATATGTTGCATACATATTCTTTTATTTTCAAAATTCCATGTGCTTAAACATATTTTTTTGTATATAAAATTATTTGAATTGTAGTGTTTGCAAGTAAGCGGTAACCTTAATTATATTAGACAATAATAAAAATAAACAAAGTAAGATTAATTTAATATTTGGCAAAAACAACAAAATATCATTCCTGCATTGTTCGGACGACGATGATTGCTTTCAGCTGGGGGATGTAAAGTAATATGCTATATTAATTTGAATATTTTATTGTGACTTCACCATACTCAAACGCTTGACAATATTATCTTATGACGCTATCGTAAATTAAACCGTATACATTGTGTTTTTATTTTATTTTTTATTTCCTACATTTTTTTGTTATCATTTTCCTTCCCTTCCATTGAAATCAATTGAATCGTTTCTTATGTGCACACTCGAATTGATTGCGAGCACAATCGAGCGAGTTGTTGTCAAATACTAATTTCTAACTGTGTATGACTGAATTTATGTTTTAGGATTTATTCGATACGCCAAGTTTCAAAGCACGCCGCAACATGCTACTCTCAGAGTCCCAGTTTGCATCAACCGTGACACGCACACGAAGCACATTTTGATTTGTTTGCTCTTTCGTAACTTTTATAAGCCGTTACAACTCGTAAACAAATGTTTTTTTATTTATTTTAATTCTCATCCAGTATTTACATATGTATCCTGGAAAAGTTATGATATTCGATACAAATTAAAAACATAATATTGGACACTTAGTATAATGCCATATTATGTGTCCAATATCATGGCTTTGACATGATATTTTTCACGAAATTAAATAGTTTAATAGATTTATATTATGAGCTACGTTACTATTAATGTTATGTTACTAAATGCAGTAATACGTCTAAATTGTGTAATGACTGACGACCAATTCCCATGTAACTCGCATTAAAACAATGGAAGTTTTCATTCGTTTTAATTTTAAGACAATTTATTTATAAAATATAATATAATTATTTATTAAAGATATTGTCTTAATATATTTATTTAATATAATTGTTAAACTAATTTATTTAATTAATTTTAATTTTCGGCAGATTGTTTATTTTTAGTACTTTAATGTTTGTTTTTTTTTGCACTGTTCACATTAACGACAGTAGTAAACTCTTTTCTTACGCTGGCCACACTGAGAAGTGTAACTTAGTAATTAACGGGACGGCCATTTTGGCACGAGACCGGAGCCAGAGCACTTTTCTTTTTTGTAATGGTATTTTTTCCGTTTGGTCACTTTTAAATTTGCACAGAGAAGCCTCTAGAATAATAGGTGGAATAATTGTTGTTGTCCGTAGTTAAGTTTCAATTAAAATGGAGTACTGTAAAATATCTATCAATATATAGAAAGAAATAAAAATATATATTTGAAAGATACATTGATCTCGGCTTTGTTTAGTTAAATTTGTTAGTAAAAAATAAATAATCTTCTTTTTTGTTTTTTTTTTTTTAATGCGAGAAGAATAGCAAACAAGTTTACAAACCACCTGATGTTAAGTAGTCGCAGACATCTACGTACAATTACAAACACGACTTAAATCTTTCGGATTTCTAACATAGATAACTGAGGACTAAGATGGTCGCTCTCGTCCCCCGCAATAACACTAAACACCGGCTCCAATTCATCTCACCCTCGAACATACCGGGATGAAAGCATCTGCACTGTATATTAAAAAGGGGAACATTATGTCGCGAACTTTGATATGGGATACTCACTGATCCCTTAACAATGAGGCCTGTTAACAACAATACTTAGGTCACGCCAATGTGTATTCAACCTTATGTTTTTAGAAATAAAGTTGAGTTTAATTTATGCGGGTTGCAAGCGATTGCTATTTTTTTAATATCCTCAATGGACAATGACAGACAAAGCCGGCATCAATCTAATCAACTAATATTGCGGGGAAGTGACGTTGACGAATGAATTGGAACCTATATTAAATATCACGGCATCTTGGCTTTAATTAACAATGTAATTAATAGATGGTGTTGCTGAACTGGAGTGTAGGGACGGTCTGCGTTAGACGTTCGGTTTTTGCTCTCACTAATATTTAGGTCAAGTGGAGCTATTACCTATATATAAAATAGAAAAGAGAACTGACCCAGAACTTAACGCACGAACGCGCGTAACATAGAATACTGAAATTTTGCAAGTTGGATTTTTGGATGGTTTTTTACTACAATTTGGAAATGACACTCTTCAAAAGCCCTATGTTACTTTGGGTTGATAATTTGTTTGAAAGCAACTAAAATGTAAGATGCAAGCTTATATGGCTTTTTGGTCATTTCATAAATTTGTTTGAAATATACGTAAAGGGTAAAACAGAGCTGCGTGATTTATTAGAATATATTGAAATATCGATTCTTGAGCGAGCAAGGTGGTGGACAGAGTCTACCGTGGTATATAATGTAAATAAATGTTTACATTCACCTAACAAAAGGGATTGCATATGTGAAACGACTAGCAAACAAGCATACAGGCCTGATAATAAGTAGTCGCTGTGGCCTGTGGCCATCCATCTTCAACCTCAAATATAAATTAAAATGAGATAAGTCTTATCTGAGCTCGTACGTAGATACGTACTCTTAAAAACTAAAATGATCGCCTCGTTTTTTAAGTAGCCGTCAACCGCGCTCTCTGACAAAAACACAAGATTTGCTTCACAACCAATTGTAAGGCGACGTTAGTGCCTATCTTGTTGAACCACCACACAAAGAATTATAACCACAAAGAGTTGATTCACAATGGATTATGAGAACGGCAGGAATACCTCAGTCGAACATAGTTCTACACCATATCAAAATTGATACTAACTTAGTAATAATATCTGCTACACAGTATCGTCACACATCGTATAACGTAATAGTCATCAACTATTCGCAATTACCCCGAGCAATGAACAACAATAGCGCTTCAGTACAACTGCAATTGCGTTATCGCGCACATCGCTCAATATTGAGTGCCGTGCAATGAGCAATCTAAGCGCCATGCAATTGTGTGATTGTGAACTGATTGCTGTACAGTTGAACTGGCTTAGGTACGGTGAAAACGATGAACTTAATCCGTTCTTATTTACTTACGATAAAACTTACGTAAGTGTTTAGGCTTATATTGTAGATAGTGATAGATAGTGTGGAGACATAAACTATTTAAACTTTCATTTAAGACTTTGAGGAAATTTTTCTATCATAAATGTTTAACATCATTATATTAAGTTGTTATTAAAATTACTTTGCAACAATCCGCCACTACAATGTATAATGGTATATATTTCAAAGCATGCACTATGTCCACCCTCCCTTCCGGATAGGAAAACGTGATTTGATTAAAAATATATACCATTATACATATTAGTACCAACACGTGTTTCGCCCCAAAGCGGAGCATCATCAGGGTAAGTTGACTCTACGATGGTTAATCGGTTTCACCGATTCAAATAATAAAAATGTCATTTAAAATAAACTTTTACTACTTTTAACCCGCTTAAAAAACCTTCATGATACATGACATACGTATGACATAAAAATTCCATAAAAACTCATTACTATCTCACTCTTGGGCACGAATCTCCTCTCAAAATGATTGGGATTCGACTGGGGAGGTACCATAGCCTCCTTCATAATCTGCCGTAAAGCATTACTTGTATTTTGATTGGAGAGCTGCGGTTGCTGGCTACACTTTTGAAGCGAGGCGACCGTCTTAGTTCTCAGGAGTAGCAACGTACCTACGTTCGAGTTCAGACAGGATTTCGATCGTGTTTGTGGTTGTACGTGGATGTCTCTGGGCTGCGACTACCTAACATCAGGTGGTTTTCATGCTCGTTTGCTACTTTTCTCAGATAAAAAAGACCTCCGGTCGCTGGGGTTCGTTGGGCGCAGGCCGCACAAGATCGTTTGCATTGGAGATCTATGAGAGAGGCTCATGTCCAACAGTGGAAATCAAAAGGCTGAGTTGAGGAGACCTCCGATCTGCCTAATTGCGGATTGATAAATTTCACAAACCTTTGAGAAATTTCAGGAGAACTTTCCGGAATATGTTTTTTTTTTCACCATTTTCCTTTACCGTAATTCTTTTCTTAGCACGTAACTTCAAAATAAAGGGAGATCCAAAGAACCAAACCCCAGACGCTCATATGAGAAAACACAATCTTAACCACTAGGCTATCATAGCTTCCATATTATTTCCGTATTATACGTGTCACACTATGATCATCAACGCAATATACCCAAATTATTAACGACTATAGCGCAATAACTGCAATAGAGTTATCGCGAACATTGCTCAATATTGAGTGCCGTGCAATGAGCAATCTACGCGCTTTGCAATAATTTTTGATTTTAAAACGATTGCTACTCAGTTGATTTTACTATCATATTATGGTATCAGTAAAAACTCAAATCTACTTCAAACAATCGTTCAAACTATTGAACGATCGCTGTTCCACATGGGACATAATGTTTGAAGATTAAATTATATGATTACTTTATTTAGTTATAACTCATGTTCAGATGTGAGTTACTTTTAGTACCTATTTGTGTATTCTAAGTTCAATTTTGTATTAATTAAGTGTTATAATATTCTTTTTCTATTATCTGGGCGTAAACGGTTAAGTCTGTAGTTTGTTTTTTCGTAAAATAGATCTTTTAATTCCAACAGGCAAGTCGTTACCTTAATTTCTGTAAAAATTTTGGTTATCCGTTACATCCAAACCAAAATTCATCATCATCATCATCAGCCTCAGTAATCCACTGCTGGAAATAGGCCTCTCCAGTGGGACGCCATTATGCTCGATCTGCAGCTTTCCTTTTCCAGGCGTTCCCAGCCGCTTTGCGTATGTGAGTAAAAGGTCTGCCTATTACTTTTCACGCTTAAATCGCTGAGTCGATCACTGAGTAAATGACACTTTAGTTACTGTTTACTGTTCGGGAAGGACAATGGATAGTTTTTATCTTGGTTTTTACACTAAGGGAGTGAAGTTGGGTGGAAGTCTATATTGGAGATCACGTGTATTCTATTGACAATTACACGAACATAACTACGGGCAAACGCTAATCTTAAATAAAACCTTAGATAATTATTGTAAAAATATATGTAATATACACACACTTATCAAAAACATTTCTGTTAATATAATTTTGATATTGATACATAAATAATTTAATGTCATAAATTTGATATGAATTTCGATACCCATAGGATTACTACATAAATACAATAAATTAACATAAACTTTCGATAAAACTGACAACATTTGTGAATTAATTACAGCATAAAACTTTAATAGTTTTATCACAAAGCGTCACGCTTGTTTATCGTAATTTATCGTTACAAATAGTTTGCTAATTATTAAATAAAACAGTAATAAAAATACTAAAGTTAAAGGAGAAAATAAAAGAGATAGACTTAGAATAAAAAGGATTTCTTATTTCTAAAATCTATAACAGATTGTTGTTATAGACTTTAGAAATTAGATTAGTGATTAATGCGTTGTTATTCCAGAGAACAAGAATTTTTGGACAGTAGTAGCAGCATATCGTTGATTCTTGGATTCAAGAAAGATTTCATATAACAATCTAATCAGTCTATATAATCTATAGTTAGTATATAGAGCGTGGCTACTCCTGAAGACTCAGATGGTCGTGTACCTTCTAACTTTTGTTGTAGCTGTTGTAGCCGGCACCAACGCTGCAATTAAAACACGAGAATTGCTTTCGTGCATATTAATATAAAGGCAGTAATACCTTCTAGAAGTACAGGTCTACCACCATTTATTAAAGTACTATTAAATTTTTGTTTACTAAATGATCGACAACTCAATGTGTCACGTGATTCATTAATCAGTGACGGATACAATTATATTCCTATATTGCTATCAGGAACGTAATAAATCGATATTAATTGATACGAACCGATGATTGTGTCGATCGGAGCAACGTCCGTACTATTGCTGTACTCGTATTGCATAGATTGCGTAATTGCGAACATTATGTATAATTGAGTATCATGTACAATTTGCAATGAATGAACAGTAAAATAATATTATAATAACCACTGATTTAAATTCATAAAAAAACGAATTTAACAATTAAGACTCTACAATTTTACGGATTATTTGGAGTTTCTTTCGCCACCTCTTCTACACCTCACGAGTAGGTGATAGTTGATGTTCAAAAAGAGTTCTGAAAGAATATAAATAAAAAAATGTTTTTTTTATTATTGAAAAAGGAATATATAAGATACTCAAAACTCACAACTGGAAACTCATTCATTCAATTATTTGAAATATTTTGGAAAATTGTAAAATTCTTTGACGGCAATCTCTACTCTTTGCGACTATTTGACCACATCCGGTAACCTTTGACATTGAGCGTAAACCCTTAAGCAATATATGTTTTACTTTATTTAAATTAATATTATTTAAACTCATATTAGACAAAATCTCACACCCCTTCGTGCACGCGATATGTTAAAAAAGGTTTTCAAAGCTTTTCTTTACTGGTGAAAAACAAAAAAAAGATATAGATAGATATAGACGTTACATAGATAACGATGTGTTCAGTTGAATAATAAAAAAATATCTTTGCGATCTATATTATGGAATATCAATAAATGTTTAGTTCCCTTATTTCTTATTAGCTTAGTATAACGTAATTACAATGTTTCCCTTTACTTAAAAATAAACACTTAAAAAAATGTATGAACCGCGTAGTGTAACGGTAAGCACCAAACTGATACCCAGAGCGTCCCGATTTCGATTCCCGAATAAACAAACACTCGAATGATTAATGTAGATGTCTATTCCGTGTCTGGATATTTGTGATTTTTTCTTTACATACATATATTCATGGTACGGTACAGGCAATCTTACAATAGGGTGTAAAACGTAAAAAATCTAATACTTATCATACCTACTAACATTGTTTAATTAGGTATTATCTGATAACATTGAATATTCAATACAACTTTATAGGCTGTCGATGAGGCCTCGTAATTAGTGATCAAAGGATCCAATTATCTCAACGGCAGTTAAAGCTAACGAGTGAGTTTGGGTACTTTAGACATAATCAGTTTTATCGATGTTCAATTAGGACTGACGACGTTAAAATAATATTACAATGAATTTGAAACAGAACTGAGGAATTGTACTAAGTTTTAAACTAACATCATTAAATTAAAGGTGGTAGAGCCGTTAGAGCTAACCCGGGGCGGCACCACCGCCACCCTCATAACCCGCCGTAAAGCAAC
>DWON01005531.1:0-14827 GCA_018251015.1 Phocides pigmalion okeechobee
AATACTCGATTATGCCGATATCTGCTATTCTGATGTTACAGAAGAGCAGCTGAATGAACTTGAGCGTCTTCAAAATATTTGCATCAGGTTCATATTTGGGCTACGCAAATATGATTATGTTTCTAAATTTCGCTCTGAACTCAAGTGGCTCCCTATTCGCCTTCGCCGGAATACTCACATTCTTTCTGCTCTGTACTATGTACTATTTAAATTAACAAATTTCTAATGATATCCGATAAGTCTATGTATATATATAAATATAAATATATATCTATACGTGTATATATATTTATATATGACATATGTATGTTTATTGAACTATGTATGTACAGCTTAGTCCCCTCCATATCTCTTTTTATTCTTTTTACCCAAAGGTGGTCTGGAAAAGATCGCTAGCAGTGATAAGACCGCCTTTTGTTTACACTTCTGTATTTTGTCGTTATTATTACCCTTATGTATTTTCTCTCTTGGTGTACAATAAAGCATATTTGTATTTGTATTGATGATTTTTGGTCCGATGATTACTTAATTGTTACAAAATTTTATATATCGTCGTTTTTTACGAGTCAATATATATTGACTGTATATTAGATAGTCATAGTATATAAGATAAGTATACTATCGACCCGGCCCAGCTTCGCTCGGATTTACATTTACTTACTTAAAAAAACTTAACTTATTATGCACCAAAACCTTCCTCAGAAATCTCTACCTGTTGTCGAAAACTGTGATAAAATCCGTCTAGTACTTTTTGTGTTTATCGCGAACATACAGACAGACAGACGCGATGGGAGATGTTGTTTTATAATATTTATATAGAAGATAGTCTGATAGTCAAATACATATCTAGTCTTAATACGAAGATGAAGAGATAACGATAGGAAGTCTAGATATTAATTGGCACGAGGAGGCAGCTCGCGGCGAGTGGGCGAGCAAGGCCGAAGCAATTGCGTTGGCCGCTTCCCGATCCCGAGGGATCCTACTCAATTAATCGGATACAGTTACGTGATATTGTGTTGCCAGGTTCTACCAGCTTTGGGATTGGCTTTATTTTGTCTCTTTTCATGACCCACTTCTGGCTCTCTCTCCATGATGGGGACTAGCAGTATACTCTACCTAGTTGTTCTGTAGCGGCCTAGTGAAAATTTAGATTTGTTGATAGTGACTAGTACCAACATCTTATTTGTTTTTCAGTTGTGGTCACCTATCAATCAGTTTTTATTATCCAATTCTAATTAAAACTCAAATGAAAATAGAACATAAAATCAGTTTAGAAGGGAGCCCCTTTAAATCCCAAGATCTTTTTTAAATTCATTTTAAACCCTGTCTTCAATAGATCCTAAACAAAGCTAGCTCCTATTATGCCTAGGAGTGTATTCCGTTAAATGGCCATCATAATTCTATAAAATTGCCTAACTTAACAGCTTTTCCTTATGTTCTTAACCTTCTGTACGATGTGGTAAACTAAGCATTTCATGTTGATACTCATATTTTAGTATTATTTCAATAAGACCTATTTTATCCTTAAACTAGCAACTCGGCGCGTGTTTGCACATAAGATAAGATTTTGAATCAACATCTACATTATCTGTAGGATTTACAAAATTCTTGTGAAGACGATAATATCGATTAAATAAATGATTAACCCTCATATCTACGCATCGACTCTATTGATGCGATACTGGATCGCATCAGTATAGCTTGGGCTGGGAGATTGGGATTGGGTAATCCAAATTCTTTATTGCGACAATAGTGATATAGTATAGTTATTACGTTGACGATGCTTCAAGTTGCTAAATGATTTCCTTCTTCTTTATAGGTTCATTAAACCATTCCGATTCCTCTTGATTGCGATAACAAGATTCATTTTTAGAGAATCTATCAACAAAATTCGTGCGTGCATGACTAAATTGCATACTTTAACAAGGAAAATAGTCAATTCTTTAATTAAAAGATTGCCCATGTTATGTACATTTTTGTACAAAACAAAAGCCCGGTTTTTTTTTAATTAACTGTCTTAATATTTACTTTATTAAGTACTGGCGAAGGCCCACTGCTTTGGGACTGATACGCTAAAGTCGTTTTTTGTTTATATTTTTTCCATTATTAAGGGTAGACTATCTACGTTCTAAAGTAAAATACTAGAGTCTACCAGGGGTTAATGCTTCATTAAAACTTTTGTCCATGTCAAAACGATGGCTACTGTAGATGGTTTTGTGAAAATCTTCTACTTTTCCTAGTATCTGGGTACAATGTGTCTAGCTTTTTAAGGCATACGTCTGACGAAGTTTACTGAATACTATCCAATGATAACAACCAAAATTCACAGCCGAATATGGATTTCGAAGGCTTATGCAATTTTTCCATACAACTCCCGACCACCGTGCTGGACTTTCTTTAACATTGTAGATTGATTACGCTTCGTATGTTACATTTAATACTAAAACGGTAAAAGTAAGTACCTACCTATTTCTACCAAATTTATGACTCCACCTATCGATACCGTTGCCACTCCTTAGACCTTCAAAGCAACTTTAATCGCCAATAGAATTACCTCTTATCTAAGACGTATTTTTACCTAATCTTTATTTCTTTGATATCTAACTATCGATAACGATCGCATATTGGCACATCTGATTATAAACGATATTCGAGGTAGTGTTAGTAATATTGGAAGCAAAATGCGTAATATCAGATTCTAATTTTGTTAGACTTTCCGTTTTATCTTTTCCGATCGCTTTGAAACTTATGTTTTATCGTATCAATTAGTAATCTTGTTAAAATGTTTCATTATTCAAATGAGACTATTAAGGTTCTATGAAGGTAAATTTGTGGATGGCTTTAGAAGCTTTTTCTATGAAACGGAATTAACTAACGACTGTACGGTTTACCTGATGGTAAGTGGTCACGACTGCCTATGATCATGTATGAATAATTCAAATGTAGTCAACTTCAGCTGGGATAGCTGTACTATGTGGAACTGAAAGCCGTTCTATATAGAATTAGGTCTATTACAATTGATTTACGAAAGTAGCAACGCATCCGCGATCGACTTTGGGACAAAAATAGTTCCCTCATTCTAAAGGAGTTGTTGTTGTAAGTGGGTAGAGATCGCTATTATAACCAATCTAAATCAGCCTGGCTTGGTCAGTGTACCACGCGGGTCTGACAATTGATACAATACAATAATAAGTGCAAATCCTTATTTATTGTCATGTGAGCCAACGATGAAGGCCGAAGAACATGATATCGGACAAATGCAAATCCCGGAAGTAGCAAGGATGCAACTAGATGATATTGTTATACGAAATATTATGGGTTATAGTAAACAAGCGTGTTTATTTTTGTTAGAAGAGCATTAAATGTGCAGATCAATTTTAATTGGTCACTGCAGTTAATGGAAATGTCTAACCTCAAGCAGAAATGAAGTTTTAATACGAATGCGTCGCTACTGCTGAGGATTACAATGATGACTTCACCTTTGCCGACTCCAACTTCGTAAGTTATCTTCACAGCAGCAGTGTACAATGCTGTCTTGTTTGAAGGATGCAGTAAGGTTGATACAATTTTTCATAGCGTTCCATCTTACTTATATTTACAATAGAATTCTTTGTTTATATTACATATTGTCATTCGATGTCATATCATAATTTGTATGTTCTCTTATTCTGACTCTAAGGGATGCAAATTTACACAGTATCGTATTTATACATTTATACATGATATTGTAAAAAGTTAAGTAACTAATTAATAATTGACCGTTTGTAATAATATTTTGATATGACATTTAATAAGCAGGCTTATAATATTTTAATTAAATCTTTATGCCATTTTTTCTTAAATCTAAATAGTCCGTAATAGCATAATAAACATTTGTCTAAGTCATAATGTATGTGAGTTTGTTTTTAAACTGATTATATGTCTAAGAATGAGTAAAGGGTCTATGTCAATTTTCATGAAATTGAAGCATCATCCTTTCTTCTTTAATCTTATAGTAAGAAATAGGCAATCATTTGCTTTTTTTTAATGATTGTTTGAACTATGTAAAACAAGATGATAATGATACATGGTATAAAATGTGGTAGATACGCCCTTGATCTTTCCAGCTAACACAATATAACTTCTGTGCGCCCAACTTTCTCATCACGTCTAACATATGAATATCGAGCCTCGAATTCCAGCATTCACAATGAGTACACAATTAAGGGCCTTATCAAGAAACCTTCCCACCTTTTTGCCCAGTCCAGTGCCCGGTTATTTGGGCAACACCCACGCTAGACAAAGACGGATGTTCTACTTCATGTGCTAGATAAAGACGGACAATCGGACCCGTTAGGAAAGTAGAAACGACTACTACGTTTACGCAAAAACAGTGATGTCTATGGGTCGACATAGAGGCAATAATATCGGCTTCAAGTAACGAAAAAACAAAAATGATATTTTTGCCGTTATTTGATTCTACTATGAGCCACACAGTTTCAATTTTTTTTTCATAATAATAGGTAAACTGCTTTTTAAGAAAATTTTGGAAAAGTTTTTAGTACACGAAGTAAAATGCACAGTTACTTAGGTTTTTTTTTGTCTCCGAAAAAGTAAGGGTTTGCAACTCTACGGCTTGAAGCCCACATTATTATTCAGAGAACGAGCTGTAGAGTGACATAGATGTTTTATTACGTTGTCGTCTACGATGACCCTTTACGGAATATTATCATAAACATATTACTGAGTCAGGATAAGCAAAATAAAAAGGGTTAGTCCATAATCTAACACATAGTTAACTGTAAATTGGGTGAACTTCATGTATCTTTGAAAAATTTTGAGAGAACTTATAAGTTTTCATATGATGTTTTCCATTATCATAAAATCAAATAATGATTCCAATGACCTTGCATTTACAAGGAAACTTATATAAAATAAAAAATGTTTCGTTTATGAAATGGATATATATTTCTTATTAAAATATTATTAAGAGAAGGTAAGTACACTAGGCAATAAAGAACTCTCACCATAGCGGCCTATCTTACCCCCCAGGCTTACCAATTTCATATAAAAAACCTAATATTAAATAAACAGCTATAGTTCACTCTTAGTGCTTTTAGTCTGCTTCAATATTTTCGCGGAATTTATAGGTTTTCTTATGTACCGGGTACTCACGATTAACGATCTTTTGATTGCCGATATTTCGAACCAGGTGCATGGCTCGTGGTCACGGCTGAACGTGTGTTGGTTCGAAATATCAGCAATTAAAAATTAAAAATCATTAATCGTGAGTACACAGCTTCAATGTGACAACTATCGATAATATTACTTCACTATGGCAACAGCCGCAGGGCGCGTCGAGTCAGAAATAACCAGGTTCTTACTTCTTACCTGCATATTACCGGTCGGGATGACTCACAGACGGACATTCATCATGGTTTTAGTGGCTTACATACCAACAAGACACATTTAACCCAAAAGCGTGAAATGTTACACAATATTTTGACCCTTCCTCCGCACGTCTTAAAGAATGTAATACCATAAACCAAATGATAATAATTATACGCATTGTGTTCAATACTGTTCTTTGTTTCATACACTACCTGAGTCCTTTTAGTTTTTTGTGTTATTTTAGAGAAACAGAGGTGTGATCGCTATTCTTAAAATTACAGCAATAACTCAACTTATGATTATGTATGGCTGCTTGAAATTCGTAAAAATATGTTTGTTTACGTCGTCCTAATACGTTTTTTGATGTAAATTAACTGCGGCAATGCCCATAATATGTGGAAATAGATAATGTCGCTCATGGACACCTGTAATTGACCTTAAATAGGACCAGAGTTGTACCTGGAGACTATTATGTTGATGACATATGCAATACTGTCCCTGAGAGCTGTAAAGGGTATGATTTGGAAAAATACATTTTTATTTCATTTACTTATTTATTTATTGGATTACCCACACAGGAAACAGTGTTTATAATTTAAATAACAGTAGCTAAGTGGATACATTTCTGACTGTTCTCACAATATAATTATGGGTGATCAAATCATGCATTAATAGTCACAATAATTTACACCAATTTAAGTATGTATGACTGAAAATAAAATTATAGTCATACAAAATCTAATGTCAAGATAAAACTAATAATATAATCTACGATGATCTCGTACTTAAATTACTTCATTTAATACTGGTTTTACGGATGAATATAAAAAATAAAGAAAAGTGACGGAACGGCGTCCTAAGAATAACATGGCAACAAGGAAAAATTAAAGAAAGGACAGGTAATCAGTTGTATTGGTTAAATTAATACGCAAGAGAGAACGGATTTTATAACGGAGCAGAGTTGGGAGTTTGGGAAGCTTTATTGGTACAGAGAGATCTGACAAAGACAGAGAGAGAGAGAGAGCAGGGACTTATCCGTGATGGTAATGTCGCTGTAATCAAACCACAAATTACAAATGATGTACTGATTTTACATTGTACCCGTCACATTCATTACAGTATATCACCCTACAATGAAATAATAAAAAATAAAAAAAAATATATCTGTGGGAGTAACGTATTGGTTCAGTTTTAAGTCGTATTTACTTTACTTTATTAAGATACGACCCCTTTTATATAGTTTTGTTGGACGTGGATTTCTTCTCACACCTAAGAGAGATTTGGTTAAGATTTGTCTGTTGTTTCGATGTGCATTAGTGTACATACGGATTACTTTGGCCAACCCGCGTTTCGGATGTTTACAATGTATGTGTAAGCCTTTCTTATGTGAGAAGAGAAACAAACGAGCATGCAAACAGTCTTATGTCAAGTAATCGCAGTTCATAGACACGTACGACCACGAACACGACTGAAATCTTATCTGAGCTCGAACGCAGATAGGTTGCTACTCCTGAAGACTAAGATGGTCGTTTCGCTTCAAAGTGTATGTGAATGTGAATGAAATATGAATGTCTGTCATCCATTTATAATAACTGGATCTGCTTAATACGTATCCTAAAATACGAAGAATCATCCTTTTGTCACTAACGGTTATTCAGCCAACTCTTGACCACGTCGTGGCTTGCTAAATCTTGTCAATAGTTTATACAAGCCGCGTTGCTGTACTTATTATCATGAAATACTAAATATATAATCTGATAGCACTATTAATATTTGACAGTAAACAAATATATTCGTACATAAAGTTGTTGAGTTTTTATTGGTTGTCTGTTAATATTTAGTCTACTTTGTTTATACTTTGACACATTATTTAATTCTAAGGCGGTATGAAGTTCGTCGGGTCAGGTAGTACTAAATAAATTTTCCGAAATTTGTTTTAAATTTTTAATAGTAAAAGTCGGTTTAGTAGGACACAAAAATATCAGAATGTTTGTATTAATGTTCAGATCCATGAGTTGCATTCACATAACAACAGTTGGCGATGGGCCCAGTGTCTAGGCAAAGGCACGTATGAAGGAGATGTGCGTTGTGCTTGGTTCACATGTGGAGAGCTCTGTTGAATTATTTTGAAGGCGGGTTTTTTTATTAGAAATAACGACAAAAATGGAAACTGACCAGTGGTAGAAATATAGTTCAACCGCGGAGATGTCATCGCCGCCTCCGTAATTTACTGCGTAACAACTCTTGTTTCGGTTTTAAAGGCACGATTGCTGGCTACATTTAAGATTTGTTAATTTTATCTGTAAAGTTATATTTTACCAGCTAAACTTACAAGTGACTTAATTATGTCCGTCCTCAGGAGTCGCATCTACGTACCAGCTCACATTAAACTCCAGTTCAGTATGACCGAGGACGTACAGTGGCCTCACCAATTTGTAATGTTGCAGAAATTCTAACCTTACGGTGAAATGGTGAGGTTGCCGAGGTACTTACAAACGAGGTGAACATGTTAGTTTTGAAGAGTAACAATTCATCTGCAATCATCGTCAAATGTTACTCCTGTTCTGCACGAAGTTGGTGACTATAGTTGGTAGTGACCATTTATCATAGTTTGCTACTTTTAATTTTTTTTATATTAAAACTTGATCTATACATGACATGACGAAGTGATGCCGTGTCACGAAGGGACATCGAGTTGCACGATATCGTGTCACACGTGTAAATTATACACAAACGTACACCATATTATTTATTTTACTATTCTTTATTAACGAAGAACGTCATAATTCACGGCATGACAATTAACCGAAGGAAATTGAATTTATAAATATCTGAACTTAGAATCCTAGAAATTTAGAGATACGTTATTTATATACATATGTGTGATCTTGGAAAATTTGATGAATGATGAAAATTTGTATGTTTTATTTGTTTTGTAGATTTGCTTAAATATCCTCAGGGAGTAAAAAAGGTAGGTACTTAGTTACACGAATTATTATGGGCACGTATTTTAATATCTACTTCCGCGCTAGGAAAGTGGCGACGAAAGGTTACCTGAAAATGAGTAATTTAAAAATAATTAAAAATTATTCCAATACCAATCTGTGAACGAAGCTTAAAATGAAGACAATGTGACGTCTATGTGTGTTTTGTAGTGTACACATCGACACACTGTGTGTATTTGTCGAGGACTGTTAAGTGTGAGTGTAGTGTGTGTGTGTGCGTAAGCCACAGGTCAAACTGTGGTCGGGTTTGTGGCTGGCGCTGCAGCGTTTAGGTCTTATTAGTACCAAAATGTGCTCAAGCGTGTTATATCTATCCGGAATTTAAAAAGGATCTTTACAACATGCAACTTACTTTATATATCGTTTATATGTATATCGTTATTTTTTATGTGAGAATGTTGATGATGACGTTACACCTGATGTTACAGCCCATTGACATTCACGTACAACCACAAACACGACTAAAATCCTATCTGAGCTCGAAAATAGATACGTTGCTACTCCGAAGACTAAGATGGTCACCTCGCTTCAAAGGGTAGTCGGCAACCACATCTCTCTAATCGAAACACGAGTAATGCTTTACGGCGGATGACGAGACCAGTCGAACTAAAGTTCTCCCATTTAACATGTAAATTATATGTATTCATACATTAAAATTTATAAAAGTTTCAGTTTATCCTTGACCACGAAACAAGCAACTGAGTTCCCGTTATATAATAAAATCTACAAATTCCGCGATGATATTAGTTTAAAATCGTATATAACTTCGAAAATATTTCGTTTTTAATACCGATGTGATACTTATATTGTACCGATGTACCTATAAGTAGGTATTTGAGTAATATCATTGTCTGCATTTAAAATGCATTCGTTATACGTTTAATCTAAATTGAATATCAGAATTGGTCGAAATAGCGATAACTTTGAGATTAATCAAACAGCTTTAGATAAAACTGTACGAAGAATACAATTGTATGCGTTTATGTATGTAATTATTTACAATAGCGGACCTTTCACGCCGCTTTCTATTTGTTTTGTTCAAATTTAAAATGCGTTTAATGAACGTTGATTTTTAAAGAAATCTTTTTGAACGTCAAATATATACTGTTTTGGAAGATGCAATGCAGGAAAATAACTATTTTTATGCAATTTTAAATAAAGTTACAAAACTAGACAGAAAGGAAACTTTTTAGAAGCATTATTACTTGAAGATCTTAAGTTTATTACAAAATTAAATATATCGGAACCTGGCACAAGTAATGAACAAATATTGTACACAATTCTGATAATAAGGCGTTGTCCTTTAAACGCCTTTTTTAACTCGTTATTTTAAATCTTTTTGTAAATTAAGAAATGTTAAAACAACACTGTTCTGATATATGATTTAAGCGGGGTAATAACCTAAGGCTTTATGTGAATTACTGCAAAGTACGTGTGAATTGTTTCAGATATGATTTAACTGAATAACTGCAATCCAGCAATCTATGTCAATTGTTTTTGAAATGTGACCGATACAGTGGGTCGATAAGGCATGGATTGAAGAGAAAATGACCAATGAAGTGTTCACTAAGGGCCAGTAATAAGCATGTAGTTCAGTAGATTGTAATTAAGCGATGAAAATAGAAGTTATCTATGTATATTCCAGTTAGTGACATTAAAGCTTTCATATACTTAAAATATTAAACTATTTATTTGCAGCTAGTGTTCTTGAAACCATGCCGCAAGGGCACGGACTCCCTTTAGATTAGATAGGTTAGGTTTTTATTATAATTAGTTTTAAGATTTTCATAATTATAATAAAGTTTGCATAGTAAAACAATTAAAACAAAATTCATTTAAATTATCTTTCTTGTCATTGATAGAGGCTGTAAAATTGTCTCAAATAAAGTTCTGTTACGTTATTAAAGTTAATTTATCAAATTCTCATTTCTCCCGTCGAAAGAACAGTAGATATGTTATCTGTAAATTTTTAATAACTTTTAAATTGATCAGTCATTCAACTTCGAAACTCAGTTCGCGCCACCAGCTCCTCGGAGGAATGCAGTCCCACTGGATCTCGACTAGACGGCACACAGCGTCCGGTGAGCGTTGTCTGTGTTGTGTTGCTCGACTTACTATGGAACTGTGTCTCTTGTTTCTCGATTCACATAGATAAATTTATGCGATTTTAAATTAATATCATCACGGAATTTATATATTATGTTATATAACGGGTACTCACGATTAACGCTTAACGCGAATCTTTCGCCGTGACCACGACCAACTGGTTCTAAATAGCGGCAGTTAAAAAACGTTATTCGTGAGTACCCGTTATATAATATAATGTAAATTTTTGCGATTACAAAAAGGAACTGTGAACAAGAAGGGAACATTTTTCAAACATTTGATCGACGGCGTCAGTGACAAGAGGGCTGGTTCATATCTCCCACAGAGAATTGCGATTGCTATTCAAAGCGGGAATGCAGCTAGCGTTCTTCGAACCATGCTGCATGGGCACGCACTCCTTTTAGATTATTTAGGTTAGCCTTTATTATAATTAGTGTTAGAATGGAATATGCATATATCTGCGCTACCCCTAAACTTTCATTTTAAAAGATTATTAATGGGCCACGCAGGCGCCTGATGTTAAGTGTGCTGAAGTCTGTGATCATCCACATGCAACCAAGAACAGGACTTAAGTTATATCTGAGGATGTTCGTAGATGCGATGCTCCTAAAGACTAGGATGGTCGTGGAACTGAAAGACAATAGTTGCGTATTATGAGGGTTGCCACAGTGCTTCCCCGATTCCCATCCATCCATCCATCTTGATGATTGGTTGTAAGTTTACTGCAACCACTTTGTTTTCTTAGGTGTAGGGGTTTTGTTTTTTGGTGTAGCAACGCAATTGTGATCAACTACATTTTGTACGCTTATTCTTCATGGAGAGGTGTCCTTAGAATGGACTTCATTGTTTTATTTATCCCGTTTCTTAAAGAATACATTAATAAGCTAAGTATGGTTAAGACACAAAAGCGGTAATTGAAGGAAGTTAAAATAATAAAAGCAGTTTATGCATATGGGAACAGTCTCCCTTTAGATTGTTTAGGATTTTATTATAATTAGTTATAGTTATTCCGTAGATTACGTTTAAATAAAGTAAGTATATAATTTATGAAATAAAATTGGCGTACGGACGGAAGTCGTCGTTCTTTTGCCCCGGCTTTGCTGATTCTGGCTCAAGAAGGTGCGGCCCGTGTCCCTCTTTGCCTGGACAATTCCAGTTATGTATTCCACACTTACGAAGATGGTCATCGTCATTATTGGGTTAGGTTGGGTTCAGTCGTCCTAGGCCGGTTAGGCAGATTTAACCCAAGACCTTAAATTGGCGTAAAGTAGACATCGATCAATTGTTAAACAATATGCCAATTTATATGTTTGTCATCAAGCAGTCCCAGATGAATAGTTAGTTATCTACCGCACTACTAATTGAAATTCAATTTCTAGTGAGTTGCGATAATGTGACTTTAAAGTGAGTTAACATTAGTAACGCTTCTCATGCTTGTGTGTGGCTGTATCCATTTGCATTTTTTATTGCAACGAATGGGTTTCTTCAAAATTTGATTTTGTAACGGACTTTGTCGCTCGTGGTACTGATTTATAATATTGTGACATTGGCTGCCTTGCTTGATGCCATCCTTGGAAATTACTTAAATAATTTTAAGGTTTCATTATTGTAAATAGAGACCTCTTGGTTCTACCTTAAAGGTACCACGGCTTCTATTTCATTGGATCTCTTAACCACTCACTGGTGAATGTAGTCCAATAACTTACTGACTACTTTAGTTTTAAGAAAATATTAAGTTAGCCTAAAAATACTTCAAATCGGGTTTGTATCGAATAAATTATGTACCATACATGTGTTTGAAAGTTGGTAGAATCTTTACGGATCGACGGTGGAAGTACCAAACGTCATACCCAATATCTACAGTTAAGCAAGCCTTGCATTTGTTTAGAAACGTGTTTTAGATTTACATTTACATATGAAGCGACCATTTAATCTTTGGGACTAGCAATGTTGATCCTTAATATAGGACCTATCCTTAGTTAGGAGTTCAGTCAAGTTTAAGCTTATTATATTTACATTGATGAAAAACTTAAAAGTAATTATAATAAAAGCCTAATCTAAACAATCTGAAGGGAGTCCGTGCCCATGCGGCATGGTTCCAAGAACACTAGCTGCATTCCCGCGTTGAATAACAAACGCAATTCTCTGTCCGAGATATGAACCAGCCCCCTTTTCACAGAGCTTCTGTATGTATACACACACACATATGTATATATATATGAGTTGCAGCGACTACTTAGCATCAGGTGGCCGATTCATTGGTAAATTACACTTAACATAAAAAAAATACATACTGACAATAAACATACACAATAAATTAACAAGCGTACCACTCATGACGCCTAACGAATCGTAAAACAGCCTTATTTACAAACCATTTTTACAACGAAACAAGGAAATAATTGACATGATTATGCGTAATTTCCATGAAATAACCTCAAATGTTTAAGGAAACACATAAGTGTCTGAAAAGGCTGTAAACAGATTAGATATCGCCGAATGACGAAATAGTAGGCATTGTGGTGAAGAGTCCGTCATTGAGTGAATATTTAATGACGTTATTGCAATTTCCTTAAATTAAACTTATCAAGAACTTAAATTTACTAAGGAATGATTTAAAGAGTGCCGAGAATTTTTTGTCACCGGCCTTTTTCTCGCGATCAACCTCAGCCAACAGGGCGCTCAAATCCGATGTACTGATTACATCGTACCCTTGACGATCATTAAGTGTATGTAATATACCTTACAAAGAAATAAAATATTTGAATTTGAATTTAAATTTGAAATGATAAAAAAGCTTGTATTGCTTGTTTTAAATGGGATATGAGGATACGTCAATAAAATGCACGGGCAATAAATACACGAAGGGAAGTGCGCAGGTGTATCCTCCCTTATATCCGCATTCCGGCTTCCTTTAGTTATATCACTGGAGTCAGCGCTGTTCAACTATTTTTTTTTCAGATTTATTTGTATCGTTTATTTAGGTTGTTTAGGTTTAGTAGGCTTTTGTAATTTTGTAGTTGTTAGTTTTCATGTATTGGATGTGTTATTTAGCTTAATTAATTATGGATTTTTAATTAATATTTGAAATTTGGGTCCGATTTGAATAAATATGATTTATTTATTAATTTGTGTTCAAATTTCATTTATTGGAAAATGAGTAAATGTCATCGAATTACAAGAATTCGCCTATTGCAGCTTACGTGACTGTCCACATGTTCCTTTGAACAATGAGCGAACGGTGTACGTGGAGCAAGGAAAAGGTATGTTAAAAATATTATTCGAGTAAAACTTAGTAGAAGTTCCCATGTGCCCTCTGCAATTTATCTTACTGACTTTTGTTGTATTGGTATAGTAACTTTTGGAGATGGACGGTTCTCGGTTATATTATAAGGGAGGCGCCCATGCCAGTCCTAGTATGCCAGAGTAGCAACGTACCTATCCTTGACATCAGGGAGGACCTGAATCCCCACTGGTGTGTGACTTATCTGCAAAATTACGCGATTATAAATAAAGCGAGTACGATTGTGTGTTAATTTCTGGATAAGTCGGTCACTTTCGACCGTCTTCGTAGTTACCTTCGACAGGTTGTAGAATCTGAAACTACGTTTCATCCGTCATCGTCACCCCCTTTTCTGTTGAGAAGCGTTTTTGGCGTTTCAGTAAAATGTATTGTTGCCGCATTCGTTATAAAACATGAGGTGACTAAACCTTTGTAAAGGTTGTTTATTTACGAGTAGCAATGCATCTATAATCGATTTCAGATGGGACTCAGGATTCAGGTTCTTTATAGAGACCGAGCAATATTTTTAAATCTTCATCTTTACAGTAATTCGGAAATAGAGTTTTGCATCGAAACTCAGCCGAGAACCTCGGCTTATGAAATTGGTATAAATCAAGTTTATATATCATCACTATTTATAGGTATACTTCCACGAATTTCACTTATAAATCAACTAACAAACACTTATATAGTGTATAAAAATATTTCTAAACGCTTATTGTGAAGTACTTACACACTTAATGGAGTATCTACTTATAGAAATGAATTCAACGTTAATACTTTGTAAGGTTACGATGTTGATATTATGCCATTTTATCGATGTCATAATTAAATATTGTATTGTGATATGACATTTTTTACAGTCGTGGGGTTTTGCACAATGAAACACACATTTAGTATATTTAACGGACAGAGTAACGTCCTACCCCTGCTTGTATTCCGAATGCCCTTTAATAATCTGCTACCCTATTTATATAGTTTTATCATCAAATATCGACTAATTACATTTAAAATTGCTAAATTAATACAAAAGTAAATAATAATGCTAATTAATAATTATTAA
>DWON01005532.1:0-14826 GCA_018251015.1 Phocides pigmalion okeechobee
GGACTTCTCGCTTCAAAGCGTAGTCGGCGACCGCACCTCTCCAACTGCAACACAAGTAATGCTTTACGGCAGATTATGAGAGCGGCGGTGGTATCTCCCCTCGAACTATAGTTCCCCCACGTTTACCATGAGTAAGAAAAACTAGCAGTTGCAGGCGTAATGAACAGATATTGTTTGATAAATGATTGTGTGTAATGATCTGACGTACACTAAGTGCTTGTATGACTTTGACTAACGCATGTGTCAAACGCAATGCCATTGATGTTATTACAACGATAAGCCGATCCTATTTTCTTTGTTATTACCAGATTAAGCTGTAACTTTATCCTTTACTTGTTGTATGCGATTTTGCTCTTAGTCTATACTACTATACATTCATGAATCATTAAGCCCTTTTTTATTCTATATAAAAATTGGAAATACATCCTTAATAGGAATAAAATATCATACAATTTTTTATCTCCTATTTTACTGTGTTAGCGTAGACTTTTCTAAATTTATCTGAGTATTGACATAGATTGTTATCTAGAATCTTAGAATAAAGATTGCTTCACAATATCTCGATTTTTTAAACCATACCGTAATTGGTCAGTGTTGTCTTCAAGTATAGGAAGCTATCAATAGGCTTTTATGCTTGAAAATCCTAAATAACCTGGTTTCGCTTCTAGGTTACCTTGGTAGTTTTAACCTTTGATAGGTTTAAAAAGGCCTTCCTTAATTGTACGGTAGACGTGTGTCTAATCTGGTATTCAAAGTGGAATTTCTTTCAGCAAGTGGTTCTACTCCAAATAAAACACCTTACGAGACTGTGGTAATTCATTGACGTTCAAATAATTCTGTAAAGAATCTACTTAAATATCGTTTTTTTGTCTGGAAAACTAATATCAGTTGCTGTTTTCAAATCCAAGGTACTTATAAGGTTCGATCGAGGAAGTAACAATTTGACATACATTTCTAGCGGAAAGCACACTTGAGCGGTGTCTAGTTCACTCACAAATGAGACGACCATAGTCCTCAGGAGTACTCCCGCTATGCTACTTAGCATCGCATCCGTAATCCACTTTAAGTGGGACTCTTCTTCTTTATTTAGGTGAACTGCTTACTCACTACTTCTATTTACAGAGAAACTGATACTAAAGAATAGAGGTAAGTTAGGGAAGTAGACCCTTGTTCTTTATGAAAGTGCACTGCATACACGTTACCTCTATTTATAGAAAACCTGATACACAATTATAGCGGAAAGTTAGGGCAGTGGGACTCTTGTTCTTTATGAAGTTCAGTTGGACTGCATACTCACTAATTCTATTATAGAGAAACTGATACAAAAATAGAGGAAAATTAGGGAAGTAGACCCTTGTTCTTTATGAAGTTCAGGTAGACTGCATACTCATTACTTCTATTAATAAAAAAATGATAAACAATAGCACAGGAAAGGTAGAAGGGATTATATTTGAATTGGGATTAAAGGGATTGATATTGCAATCCCGGTGTTACCCGGACTTAGTTTGAAAATCCTTCAAAGGGATCAAAGGCTTCGTATCCAAACGGTTAATGGTGATTAAGATTTCGACAAGAGTAATAAGACATAAAGAAGCTTTTTTTAATATTGTGAAAAGTAAGAAACGGGAATGCAGGCCACCTGGTGTTAAGTGGTCACTGCAGCCCATGGACAACCATGTCCAATCTCAAATAGAATAGAAGTTCTATCTAAAGATGGACGCAGATGCGTTCCTACTCTTGAGGACTAAGATGGTCGCCTCCAGTAATGTCTATCCGGCAACCACGCCTCCCCAACCGAAACAATACATGAAGAACATGTTGCTTTATGGCGGGGTATGAGGGTGGCGGTGGTACCGCCCCGGGCGAGCTCTAACGGCTCTACCACCTTCTACATATAGTAATATTCTTATTACTCTTCATAGTTCTAGTACGAAATATTTTGCCTTATAACAGCAGTGGAAAGCTGCTCTGTTCTGTTTTAAAGTGTGTGGGTTGTGAGACATTCTATACAACTTAGTTATCAGGAGCAGCAACGCGCTTATGATCCACCTCGTGGCCACTTTGGGATCTGTTATAGATTTTTATAGCTTTCTGTAAGCACTTAATATAACTTAACTTGACTGTACACGTTTGCTGCTTCCATTGCGTAAAGAAGATCGTAAATATAAATAACAATTTAGTAAAAGGAGGATTCTATATCAATTTACCTAATTTATTTGTTCTGTGTTAATTCTTGAAATCCTTGCATTTTCTTTTTTGTATTTGAGAAGAGTAGTAAACGAACATACAGACCATCTCATGTTAAGTAGTTGCTGCAGCCCATGGACATCCATATAGCTCAAATAAGACTGAAGTCCTATCTGAACTCATTCAAAGATGCGATTCGTCTCCTGAGGACTAAGATGGTTACCTCGCTTATTTATTAAATGTAGCTGTCAACGGAGGATTACGGAGGCGGTGGTACCTACCTGATCAAAATAAAGTTCTAGCATTTATTAAATACTTTTTTATCCAAAATATCGTATATTTACAAATTTTGTAGTTATTAATTACAGTTATTTAGGTATTTATTTGGTATAAATGTTTTCTATAAATTCTGTTCTGACGCCATGCTTATAAATTATCACTAAAGGCCAACTTTAACGATTTATTATAAGTGAATAAGCATGGATGGCAAGCACATTTATCAACTCAGAAACATATCAAGCTACATAAATTATATTCATTTTAATTATTATATAAATTATTTTTACTCCTAAACAAATTTCTAGGGTTGTCCTCATAGAATTTTATAATTGCTCCCGGTTTAACCGCAACGAAATGTAGCTCTTGACTCGTAGCTCTGCCTCTGCTACGAGCAGCCGTAGCAACTAATATGCGAATATTTCAATGCGTCTCTACAATGCTACACTTTTCATAAGGCTGTTTTATCAACTCGTAAAACTTTGTTGAAAAGTTCGTTTATTTTAATATGAAATAAACAGCCTTATAAATGTAATTTGTTTCACGTTATATAAAACATTATTATAAAATATTCGTATGTTTTTTATGTTATTTTATTACATACTAGTTACAAACGCAAAATTAATTACAGCCTAGTGACAAACAATATATTTTATATATAATATCTTAAAACAAGTAATTCATTGGTAGTACAGCAGCATAAAAACCAAAAAAAAATAGAAGTTCTAATAAAATTACACCTCGGACAAACCCTCAGATAAGTATATAGTAGCACGAATACATCATCCATTACCATTTAACATTTTCATAATTTAATTCTGGATCAGCGCGGTGAAGTATGCTCCAAGCCTTCTCTAGATACTCGAGATAGATATAAATATAGCGAGATCCAGAGGTAGAATATAAGAGGAGGTGTAGCTGTGTTGTATCTATTAGACTATCGTAAGTTTGTAGACGATTAGTTGTCGATCCAGGCGGGTACCATCATATCGTAATCCGACGTAAAGCATTACTAGTGTTTCGGTTGGAGAGGTGCGGTTGCCGGCTACACTTTGAAGCGAGGCGACCATCTTAGTCCTTAGGAGTAAGAACGTACTCGTATCTACTTTCGAGCTCAAATAGGATTTCGGTCGTGTTTGTGGTTGTAAGTGGATGTCTACGAGCTGCGACAACTTAACATCAGATGGTTTGCATGCTCGTTTACTACTCATCTTACATAAGTTCGGAGGGTTTTACTATACTTTAAATTACATTTTTAAAGCGTAAAACAAAGGTCATTTAAGTCGAGTAGGAGTTTTTAAGTAGATATCTATGGACTGCACGGATTATTAGGTGTCTTGCACCTACGCTTCTAAGCTACTCTATTACTATAGAAGAAAGCAAATATTTATTGCTTAATTGTTCTGTTTACAGTAAAAATCTTTTCACTTTATTCTGGAATATAACGGGTGACAAATTATGTGACTATTGTAATGTGTAAGCACATTAATAGCTAATGTCGTATTCGTGTTGATCACTTCTCTGAGACAGGCGTATAAAGCGAGTTACATTATCATGAGGTCGCTAATGCGTCTGCTGAATATGTATTGGGACAGGTATTAGCATAACGATCTGCCGCTGTCACGGTAACAACCCCATATTTTTTACAACTCAGATAATGCAGAAGGAACAAATTCAAGAGAAAATGTAACTTAACCTTTTCAAATATTCTGTAAAAGCGATATTATCATAAGGTCTATCTCGAATTGATTACGATAAGTCGTAACGTGTGTGTCACTTTAATGTATATTATGAACCCTTGAGGTACCATCGCGCAACTCATTTTTAGCGTGAAGCAATTTTTGCTTTTGGTAGGAAGGTTTAGTTACCGGCTCACTTACGTATCTGGGATAGACTCTAAGTGGGACTTTTGTTTTTGGACTTTCTTACAGATATACATAGTTATATATTACCAAACATGACTAACTTTCAGGCATGCATATTTCCTCTCGATATTTTCATTCGCTGGTAAGTCAAACATTAATTAATTGCTAATACCCACGAAATTTCGAAAAGTCAGAAGTGCGTGCCAGGGATTCAACCTCCGGTGAAAGACCGGAATGTTAATCACTAGGTTAACACATACATATTTATTACTTGGGAAGAAATACATTAAAACTGTAAAGATATAGAACGAAGAAATGCTTTGTAGATGGAAGATGGTTTCAAAGTGTGTAAATTCAAGTGAATATTGCATAGTGTATAGAGACTTTTACTATCGGTAAAGTTCTACTGTAAGAGTCAACCGGTTAATACAATTTTGTGGAAAGTTTGCTTCTCTATATTAAATCCAGCACCTGTTCGGGTGGGCATGGAAAAGCGTAAGTTCAAATTCACTTCCTAATATATGTATGATTGTAAATTTTTATGAAGGATATGTAATAATAATTAATTATGAAGGTATGTAACATTTATGAAGGATTTTTGTACTTATAGCTTAAGATATAACGTAAAATTTAATTTTAAACAAATATTATCGCGGAATTTATACATTTTATTATATACCGGGTAATCACGAGTAACGTTTTTATTGCCGATATTTCGAACCAGTTGCATGGCTCGTGGTCCCGGTGAAACTTTTTTCGTTTTGTGTTTGTGTTTCGTCGTGATCACGAGCCGTGCAACTGGGTCGAAATATCGGCAATTAAAAACTTTAATCGGGAGTGTCCGTTATGAAATAAAATGTATAACGTAAAATAAAATATTACCGAAGGCGTTTGAGTGTATCCTTAGATTACCGCAGTAACTACTACTGCTCAAATGCGCATATATATATGTTGATACGTTTCGGTCGAAAGGTTGTGGTAAGACAAATATGCATAAATGAAGCGCCAATTTGGTCTCCAGAATTAGTAATGCATCTGTGACCGACTTCTTGTTGGAAATTAGACTTGTATAGGGTTAGCTTCATAGATAAGTTAATAGTGATTTCTAGTTACTATTGTTTTTGTTAAAATAAACTGGAAAAGTATAAAACAAGGTATACACTATTTTAATTCATTATAAAATATAACAAGGTACAATTTGTTACAAATAATGTACTGTAAATGCATATTTAGTGTAAATAACAAGTAACTGCAACATTTATTTACTTGGTTATGGTGAATTGCAAATTGGATGAAAAGATAATTACCTTACTGGGTCAAGAAACATTTTTTTTCCAAAACGTCATGACTCGGGTAAAATGAGAAATATTTGATTTTCTTTCTCCCTATACCAATAAGCTGAACAGAGTATCGTCACCAACATAATATAATAAAAAATTCGTGATCAGTAATATATACATTTTAAAATATCCGATTGTAAAAGGATTGTACAATATTCTGTTTAATTTATGCGACGTCTGAAAATTGCTCCATTTGAGATATCAATCAGAAATGCATAACAATTCCAAAAACCAGAAATTGGTTTTGGTTTTTATTTTATAAACATGTTTAAGATATTGTATTTAATTACTAAATTACGTAAATTTACAAGGTTTATGTAAAATTTGAAATAGCTGCTATCATAGCTATATTCATTACGTATATTATAATTAAATTAGCGGAATTATGTATAATTTTCAAAATAAAATGAAGTCTATATATTAATTAAGGAAATAAACTATTGTCTAGCGACGAAAATGCATTCAAATCTATGTGCCATTAAAAGGTTAAAATATAACAAACATCGAAATATATAATCTATCGTATTTATTGTAATAGATAAAAATCTAATAACATTTAAGAATATATAAATCATATTTACATCTGGGACGTAGTCAGTATTTAAGAACGAACTAAAAACAACTTTTAAATTCTTTGTATTAATAACTAACAAAATATTCTAGAATTCCGTTTATTTCTTGGAACATTAATAGATTAGAAACAAATATTATATAGGTTTTAGTGCTCAGAAAGACTTATTTTTTGTAATATTTAGGTTATATCATAATTATTCCGCTGGCAGACAGCTAGTTACTTACAAATGCGGCCGTTGACCAATTCTAGTAGATTAATCCCAACCAAAGCATTTCATATAAAATTTCGTAGACACCACATACGATGACTATACGAACATAACAAAAATTCAAAAAGTATAACCGACTTCTTAAGTACTGTATTGTAAGAAATAATTTTAGCGAAGTTTTGATTAAACAGATTGTCTTGAAGTCGTTTTCACCAAATATAAATGCGATCACATGTGAAATACCCTCTATTGATTAAAAAGTAATCATCATATCAGATCTCAGGGTAAAGAATTATCGGTGAACATACAAAATAAAAACATTCTGACTAACTGATAGCCTTCCTCCATTTTAGAAGTCGATTAAAAATTATGATGTAATAGTTCCATAGAATGGATCCACCATTTGACAAATAGTTTATGTATACTCGTTTTAATTTTCTCTATAAAGGTCAAGACACACTATCTCGGCACCGCAACAGCACCGCTCCAACCCAGTTATTAATTTGCTATTCCAATTTGACCATTTAATCGTGTGTCGTAAAATATATTTAATAATGTTAATATGAAAAAGCCAACGGCAGGCAGTCAGCGATCTTGCCGTTACGGTATAACTTATCTCGCAGCCCGCGCGCTGTAAGCGAACGAATTGCGTACTTACAGCGCACCGACTCCGAGTCGACAGCGAAACAACGTCGATGTACCGTCGCCCGCGCCACTACTATCGCCCCTCGTACCTTACTGCATCCTCTCTCCAATCTCGAAGCTGAAAGTTGTATTTTTCTTTTCGAATAATTGATAGTATATAATAAAATAGGTATTTACAATTTTTCATCATCGTCAATCAAATCTTATATTTTTCGAATATTCCCCTTCTAGTTGTCTTTCATGGGCCGCAAGGTGCGGCTGCCGCACTGTTCGGCCTGCGACCTTGCATCTCGCTGATATCGCGAAAATAGCACAAAATAGCCGTACCCTAAATTCGAAACGATGCCGTGTTGTTTCTGTACTGTTGCGGTGCCGGAATAGTGTGCCATGACCCTAAGGCAAAAGAAGTACTTGTGCGCTGGTTCCAAAACGGTCAAGTCACATTTTTGAAAAATATAGGATTCGTACATTTTTAACTTGGAGAGTTAAGAACTTGGTTAGCATTTTAACATTCAACGCGAGTTTGTGAGTCTTGGCTATGTTACATTTATGCTGCGATTTATTTTATGGTTATTCGTAATATTATCTATTATTTATTTCCATTATTATGAACTCTGTAAAACAGAAATATAACCACAGATATATATATGATTTTGATGTATGACGACGAAGCTTATTGCTATGTTTATTAACTACTTCACTCACTAATTTTATTTCACCCATCATAATATAACAAAGCTAAGTTCTTAACAGCAGTTTATATAAATTTTGTGGAATGATGAAAAAAATAAAGAAGGGAAATATTTGAGATAGAAAAGGTCATGTTCGTGTCATACTTTTATTCTCATTAATACGTACTTATATGTACATTTTATAAGACTCAATTTTTCATTAATATATTGTTATAAGTAATAGGAAATTGGATATCCAACAAGAATTCAAACACACATTGCGGTCTTAATATTAACTTTGGCACGTATTGCGTTCAATGTCTTTCTTACATCATAATTTTAGGATTCTCATATTATTTCTAAAAGTATTACTAGATCTCAGCTACATTTTGGCATTTAAGAAGACTACATATTTAAACATTTTCAAGTTAAAAAAACGGCAATGTATAGTAACACGTTCAATAAGTAGATAGATTTATTTGGAAAATACATAGCTGACTTCATAAGCACTGCAAAGTAAGAAATTATTTTACTGGGCCGTTGAGTAAATGTATTGTTTTGAAATCGGCGCTTCAAACTACTATTAAATACTGAAAATATTATCCTACGATAGCGATACGAAGCGAACTTGTACTAGAAATGTGAGCGCCGACTTTAAAACTACCTATTTAATCAATATCGCAATAAACTTATCTTTTATTGCTCGTTAATGCCATTATCACTCATTTGAAAGAAAATAAAATGGAACAATTTCTTAAGATATACGCTTAATTAATGACATAATTAATTCTCAAGTTCACTAGATGCTTTCCATCATAGTACCTCCGAAAACTACCTACTTAAAGTGCCCTATAAAACATGAAAACGCTTATGAAACTCATTAGCCGCATCTCATCCATTTCCCCACTCAAAGTTTTTATCTTCGTGGATTGATTACAATGTACAGACTCCGCGAGGCTATTTGCGCTTATTGTAATAATCATATCCTATTCATGTACCACTTAGGCCACGGGTCACTCGCCACTATTGGGAGGGTTCCGGAACGCACTCCATCACGCCATTCCATTATTAAAATCACCCAAGGGACTTGCTCGAGTATTGATTATGTGCTCATAAGAATTAAAAAGTTTCATTATTTTTTCGTTGATGCGATCATCAGATTTTAAATAAATTTGAAGAAAAAGTATTATCATAATCGAATTTATAAAAACTTGTATTTAATGATGATTTTCTTATGAATATTATCGTCAGATCTTTACAAAAATTAAATGGGACCACAATAGTACGCCCCATTTCGAATAAAAGAATTATCAGGATCGCTTCACGAAGTAACGAATAATCGATGGACATACATAGAAAAAACATTCTGATTGTTAACCTTCTTTCTTTTTAGAAGTAAGTTACTGTATGATAAATGTGAAGTAATGTGCCACGTATATATACGATACATACATCTATGTTAATCTGTTGACTCAATCATATTAATGTATTGTTTAAACAAAACATTACTGTTTCATTTAAAGGTCTTCATTAAATTCGTAACAAATATAAATTTTCGGCAATACCATTCGACCTACTCATAAAACACATTGTTCACAAAAGCCTCATTATTTAAGCAGCTGCTATTCGAAATTAAAATTGAACTGGAATCAGACTGTTGTTTTAATTATTGAGTGTGTTTATTGCACATGAAAATTAAATTCATCTACTGAAAATTCCTGTAAGCTCATCCGTGTTTGAACATTGATTTCCCCTCGCTTCCATAATCGGTCAGCTTCGAATAATGTTTTCTGCAAAGAGATAAGCCTCAACTTACATAAAGCGGATTATGGTTATATTTCCAAGCGCTCGTTAATATATAAATATTTTAAAGGTTTGTGCACACACACATAAACTCAGAGTCTTTTTTAATTTATTACGTAAAGTTCAAATGCTGATTTCTGGTATGTGGTAGGTACCAAAATTCTAACGGAATTATTTCGAAATAATAACATTAACGCATCTACAAAGCCGTATTCAATGTTTATGCTTCCAAGTAGTATTGACTGAACGTGATTTCACTTGTAACAAATTTTAGTACTCTTAGATTTCAGCCTTTTCCTCTATCGAGCAGATTTTCATGCCTATTGGATCTTTGTTATAGCCGTTCTTGAATTTGATAACTTTAGGCAGTGTATGACTTATGATGGTAGATCATATTTGTTATATCAACTAATAAAGTTTTAAACCTGTAGGTAGTACTATATCGACTCTACTTAGCATTTTGACAAATAGTCTTAGTTAAATAATATTAAAATTTATTGAGACTGTGTTGATTCAGTTTTCTCTTAATAATAAACATTCACTACCTTCACCTTCGACCGTTTATTATGAATTTTGTCTATTCGACTTCTATATCGCGTCATACTGAATACGAGAGATCTTGTCTATTTACAAACTCATCAATGCATACCACACGTGGGTGGGTTCTGGAACACGCAAGCCGAGCATACTCCCTTTATGACGTAGTCATCCATGAGCTATAGAGCTTACAAATTTGTTCTACAGCACAAACAACCGCTTCTACGAAACAACAAAGATTTTAAATTGTGCTGTGAAAATTCTTATGAATTTATTTTATACTTTTTTTTTTTTACTTAAACGAAAGACGCGTCATATACGGTTAAAGAGAAAATAAAAGAAATATTTTGAAAGTTAATAACATCATTTGCGCTTACATTTGTATGTGTCGTCTGTTTTTATACAAAAAAATATATTGGCTTTCCTTCTATTGGCTGATAAAATTACTGAAGTTAAAGATGTCCTTTCCGAATTTTATCCCATTGTGTAACTATGACAAGGAGAAAGTAACATTTGATATCAAGAGATCCTGACTTATCTAACTGCTTGGAAATGTGCCAGCTTTAGAGACGGACGAAAAGTACAAGTCAAGCCTTATTTTATAGCTTATTCGAATATTACTGAATCTTTTACATTTTCTCAGAATTAGAAAGGTTAAGCCATAGTCCACCATGTTGACCTGTGGAAAGTTGCAATCTTCATCTTTGAGAATTGTATATGGAACTCTCAAGCATGTAAGTTATTTCACGATGTTTTCCTTCATCAGTTGAACAACTGAATAATAATTTGTAATACACACATAACATCGAAAAATCAGACGTACCGGGAGTCAGAGCAAAATTCACTCCATTTGAGACGTCGAAATCGTACTACTAGACTATCATTGCTTCTTACACCTCACTTAAAATATCGTATCGGGTGAATTACGTTACAATTACAAGTACTCACTGACTATTACAATTTCTAATGTTATAATTTATCAGCAATAGACTTTATGCGTCATTAAGTATTACAATTACCCATGCCTATTGCGATTATGAACAAATTATGTAAGTATTTGATTATTATAACACAATTACCTTAGTAATAACGGAAAATTTTGGTATACTGTTTTCAACGAAATATTAGAAGAAAATGTTTTCAGCAACAGATATTTGATAGGTATTGGCAGTATGAAAACACAAGAGTAAAGAATCGTGAAAGTTTGCTGTTAGCCCTGACATATTGAAATACTCGAATACTTTAAACGTATCCGTTCGTAGAAAAATCTAACTAATATGAGATATGGTCACTTAAACTGAATTTATACTTCGATGTAAGTACAAAGTATGAGAAGATTTTAACAATATGGTAGAATATCTGCGAATCGAACTGAGACCACACTCTTATATAAGTTACAATTATACATTTCTAGTGTAAAAAATTGTTGAGATTCAGTGAAATGTTGTGACGTCTGGTCCATTTACAATAATGCGACCAGCTTAGTCCTCAGCGGTGATAACACGTCTGTAAGCAATTTATAGTCTCAAATTCTATAAGGAATTGATTAAAAAATCCAAATCCATACTGCACTAACTCTAAAAGGCGTAATTTTAAATATTTTTCAATAATTGGGTACAATTAATTTGATATAATCAAGAGGTACATGTAAATAAACTACATATTTCGAATTGATACCAACCATATAAATGATGACGAGACTGGTTTAGCATTTGTTTGTTTAGCCCTGGTACTAAAACATAATTGATTTTGAAATATGTTAGTTTTATTATCTGTCAAATATTTCTAGTTAAACAAAGACAACGTGATCATCATGAAACCAAATTGTAACCTATAATGACGTGCAGTTTTTTATCAGGAAAAACATTAAATTAGTATTACCCTAATTGCAATTGTACTAGACAATTTAGTCCAACTATACAAATTATATAAAACTACGACACGGAACAGAGGAAAAGTTTAGCCGGCGAGATCTATTTCGGCAGACGACAGCGCGCGGCCGGAAATTGAAAAGTTCCGACACGAATACCGTCTGCAACTCCATTGTCTCCCAATAATCACTCTATGTGCTATTGAATTCGGCTTATTTTTTGAAATTCTTTAATCAACGGAAATTCAGCTTCGACTTCCCTTGCGTGACTGTTCGTATATCAACGTTTTTGCATTCGAACGTAAATAAAATTGGATTCAAAAGTTGTGTAGAATGTAAGTCGTTCGACTTACACGTAAAGTCCGATTTTAGACTGAGTAAGCATGTATATCATAAATTATTTGGTAGGTACACAAACGAAACAAAACACAATGAAAAACATTACCTATATTAAATCCTTTAAATGATGTAATTAAATATTGTACTTGTAACCTTACCTACCTAAATAAAATACAATAATAAATTTCCGCAATTAAGTCCCAATTTTTCTGCAAAGCTTTGTTTCTTTTGAGTAAGAGAGATAGTTACAACCGAAGTTTTTTTTTAATTTGCGCGCGAATCCCGCCGGTTTCAACGGTTCTTGAATGGATAGGAAACGTAGCAATACCCACGTTTTTTTAATATAATTTTAACAGATATAGAAAGAAATACTCGCTTATTTTCATTTTAAAATATAAGAAGCGTCCCATCGACCTGGTCTTATCGGAAATTAAGTACCTACATAGTTATCACGGTATTAAAGAGCGTATACTAAGGAATTCAATCCAAGCTTTTAGTTTGTCAATCGCACTTTATCCTGCACAAGATAATAATTTATTTGTTTAACGAAATGTAAGAAAAAACATTTTTTTCTTCCCTAATCCTTCCGATACGAATTTAATTCACTTTATATATTTTAAGCATTGATTTATTTTCAGTATAGGGTGACATGTCATTCATGTGTATCTGGATAAAAATATACGTGTATGTTTTCAAATCTGTTTTTCCGCAACAGCCTTCAGGTCCATTTTCATTAGAGATACGAGTGTGGCGTGTAAAAAAAGAGAATATAGTTCGGGTCAAGCTATTGGGGCCTGTTTGTTAGGTGAGTGCCCTGGTCTTTTTATCTTTATTACAACACTGTATAAAATTGGAGTCCTGCCTAAAGCCAATCACATATGCGCTGCTGCTCCTAAGGACGGATGGAATCCTCGCAAACTCATTGAATATTCAATTAAATCTCTGCACGCTATTTCTCATCATGAAGAAAAGTGATATTTTGAATTTAGACCGATGTGAATTCACATTTCTCATCTCGATCAGGAATTCACGATATTATTATGATGAATATGCCATGCTCCCAGTCTTCAATATAAGTTTTGCGTTGCCTTTCAGACAATAACAGTTACGTCTATTAATATGTATTCCTTACCCATCTTTCTCTCGCAGAGTTTTGGGTTTGATCCTGGCCAGACTAAGATCTACATGATGAATTTAGATTTATATTCTAGATCTTAAAATGTGTATTCTTATCTTTAAACATGTGGATGGTCTTTTCCTTTCCTTTAATTACCTACAACTAATACGCTACGCAAGAATACATCTACTTAGGTATGTTCAAGTGGTCTAGATAGTGTACAAAGCTGATTTACGAGTGTGCAGCGATTCATGCAGTAGTGTTTAACTTTATGTAAAGTTAAATGCACCAAGGATCTTATCTAACAAATTTATAGCTCACAAGCCAAGTCAAGCTTTAGTTTTGAACGATGGTCTTCGCGATAAAACCCAAACATTCATTGACTTTGGCAAATACCATATATTCTTTCATTAGGTACCTACTTAATAATAATACTGGATGCCACGAACTATCTGGCCGTCATCCAATGCGCCGCAGCAGTGATTATGATATAAGAAAAAAATAATATTGGGAAAAATTTGAGGTTACGAATTTTTCGGCTAAAACTTTAATCACACTAGGGAATCGTATATTGCAGAACTTATAACTTATAACTTATAACTTATTTATAACTAATGTCCTGTTTTTTACTAAACTTCATACCCCTTTATTACTGCGTTATATCGAGTTCCGATATCCATACTGTTTTTAACGCCCCTTAAATGTTGTAGAAGTTTATAGATGATATTCTTAGCTTGAGTAAAAATGATACATTAACTAACAGTAACACATTAAAAAACAGTTGATTGCTAGCAGTTTAGAATAGGTATAAGGTGAAAAATAATACTTAGCTAATCAGACTTACGTTAATTTTCACTAAACTAGGCTCAATTAATTTAAAACATTTTGTTTAATAGCAACATTGATACTGATCTTTGATAATACATAAAAAAATCGTTCCTAATTGTAGCAAAAAAATATTCCAAAAAAATAGAGAATAATTTTATGAAGAATGTTTTATGTAAATCTATAGTACATCGTGTGCTGTAAGTTAGGAGTAACATATTACATCGAAAATGTCTATGAACACAATACTTGTATGTTAATTCATAGTTTTTTTATTACTACAAAACATATTTTTTATTGTGGAAGAGTAAGAAACGGGCATGCAAGCCACCTAATGTTATGTGGTCACTGCAGCCCATGGACAACCACGTCCAATCTCAAAGAGAACAGAAGTTCTATTTAAAGATGGACGTGGATGCGTTCCTACTTTTGGAGGTTTCTTGTTTATCCAATAAAAGTCTTCAGAAGGTTGAAAGTGGAATATATTTACAGTTTTTTTTTTTTGGGCCCAGACAATTTGGAAAAGGGCGACCCTCCATGCGGGAGGGAGGTGGTGAATGCTCATGCAT
>DWON01005533.1:0-14823 GCA_018251015.1 Phocides pigmalion okeechobee
CGGCAACCACACCTCCCCAACCGAAACACAATACATGAAGAACATGTTGCTTTATGGCGGGTTATGAGGGTGGCGGTATTACTGCCCCGGGCGAGCTTTAACGGCTCTACCACCTTTTACTACATACAAATGTTCTCAATTTGCTGTTTTTATTTCAGTTTACAGTTTTTTACTATAATTTTTAACGCTAGTACCAATAATATGTTATTTAGAAATAACACAAGCTTTTATTATATATCGGGTAGTCATGATTAGCAATTTTTGAATTAATGATAGCCGATATTTCAAACCACTTGTATGGTCGTGGTCATGACTAAGTTGCGATGGCAAGGGAAACTGTTCACAGATGCTAATGATAAACTAATTTATCTACGCTACGTCTAGTTCGTTTTTTCTTTTTCTGGTTCCATATCATATAAAATTTTATAATGGTTAATCGTGAGTGCTTGGTATACAGTAAAAATGGATAAATTCAGAGATATTACTTTAACACTGACTGCAGCGCTCATATCGGGTCAGTCCAGAGAAATAAGTTCCAGTTTAGTGCCGCCTCACGTAATGCTGACGATGTAATAAATGAGTCGCACTCAAAGTGGTAAGTGAAGCTTACTGCAATACAGCACTAGACGTTTAAGCCGTTTCTGGGTATCGTGCACAAACAATTTTTATTTTTTTTATTTCATTTTATTTTGGACACAGACAGTCATATTTAATTACGTATATACAAGAACTATATTTAGGTTATAGACATTGAGTGCCAATAATTACTTATATAATACAATGTTCATATGTGATCTTGATACAATAGGACAAGTGATACTAAGAAATTCAGTTTTGTTATGTTCTAGTGCGTTTAAGTATCTGGTACGAATGAATTAGATTAACAAAGTTTTGTATTTTGTTGTATTATTTATAATAGATTTAAATTTTTCCTAATAGGAAATGCGTAATTCTAGTAACTATTGTTTTATGATTTGGATTTTATTCCGTTAATTAAGGTCCTTAATGAGTTTTTCCTACATATATTCCATGTACACAGAAATCAGTTACAATTTTATTATTTGGACAAACTATTTTCAAGTGGTCTGATACTTACGGTTTACTATACAGATCAGAAATCAAAACTTTAGTATATTATGTTATTAATTTGATCATATAAATCTGGTAATTAAAATAGACTCCTAATGCGAGCAAGCAACTATAAATGTTAAAAATCGTACAAAAAACGAAATACGTCTGTGAAATACATATCGCTTCTTTGCTTCAATAACGTGACAAGTTTGAAACTTCAAGTTTTTTATTTTATTTAATAATTGAAATCTCCGTGTTTGATTTGAGATAACTAAGGTGTTAAATTTTTCTACGTAATCTACAATAAACGTTAAAAAAATACACAATTAAGTATAATAATTTTTTGTAAGTAAAAAAAATGCTCTACTGTAAACTTGTGTTTTTTGAGATAACACGTTATTGAAGCAAAGAAGCGATATATTTTTAATTACAAAGCAAATCAATATTGCGTTAAGTTTTCTGTTGCATCTTTAAGTTTCATAGTAAGTATACGTTTTTTTTAACTCCCAATTTCCACTTCACTTTCTTATCATTTCGTGTACATCTTTACAGACTGTTTTTTTATGTGTGAAGAGTAGCAAACGAGCATGCAAACCACCTGTTGTTAAGTAGTCGCAGCCCATAGATATCCACGTACAACTACAACAAGACAAATTCTATCGGAGCTCGAACGGATACGTTGCTACTCCTGAGGACTAAGATGGTCGCCTCGCTTCAAAGTGTAGCCGGCAACCGCAACTCTCCAACCGAAACACAAGTAATGCAGATTATGAAGGCGGCGGTGGTACCTCCTCAAAATCGTGATGACCGTATAATTATTCAATTAAATTTAAAATAAAAAGCAAAAAATATTACTCTAAGTTCTGTCGCATCATTAATTTTCCTTTTACATTACAAGTGTAAGTTGATTATTTTACTCTCAATTTACACTTCACTTCCTCATGTTTACAGACTGACGGTTTTGTAATTATTAAGAAATTATTTATTACCTAACATAGAAAAAGGTTCGTAACAAAAATTACTGACTGAATAATAAAACGACAGAATAAAAATACATACTGGACATTTATTTTTCAAAATAAAATCCGCAATAAATACAGGTACAATTCAATCATGGATATTTATTTACAAAGCTAATTTGTTAAATTATACATAGAATATAAAATTATAACACGCCAATTAATATAACGGCTATCTTAGTGTTGCCATATATATCGTTTCATTTATCTGTGCATCAGCTATGTGACAATTTACACACACTAAGTGTACGAGTGTAAAAATAAAATTTGCCAGAAGTATTACAATTTTAAACTTAGGTAATTTATAAATATCTACACACACTGTGTGTTAAAAAATTATTTTTTATAAATATCTACACACACTGTGTAAGTGCGTAAAATTAAAATTTGCCTAAAGTATTGTGGCGACTTTCCGCTACTCGACAAGAGATGGCGCAACACGATCCTGAATCACGCTATCGAAGTTTTCTAAGTATCATGCATATATACAAAACTCCGAAATGACACTATCGGAGCACGGCCGCTCCCCGGGCACATCAACTCGCCTGGAGGGAGATCTCCCTTTGCCAAAGTATTTTAATTTTTATGTCAGGCAATTAAATCTCATGAAAAATCATTTTTAATACTGTTCTTACGAAAGGGAATTTTGAATACAAAACCTACTAACTTTGAAATGAAATATATACATCAATAGCATAGTATTAATATGTATAGGGTTTTTTTACCGAGGCACACGCAGGCACACGCAGTGCCCTTAAAGGAAGTTTAAAAAAAATCGAAAATTTTCAAAAATTAAAAAGAAATAAATTTAGGTAACCTTTGCCAAAAGCTTTGGAATTTTTTCATAGGTAAAATTATCCAAATACAAAATACAGACTTACAACTTTCGAAAATTAGTGTGCCCCCAAAACAGAAGTGACAAAAACCCTACATATAATTATAGAACCTTAGTAAACAAATCAGGACATTGAATAAATTATTTTATATAACCGAAGAGTAGTGATCACGTAATTTGATTGGAGCCATTTTAATTTTTTTTTATTGTGAAAGAGTAAGAAACGGGCACACAGGCCGCCTGATGTTAAGTGGTCACTGCAGCCCATGGACAACCACGCCCGATCTCAAATAGAACAGAAGTTCTATTTAAGGATGGACGCGTAACCAATAACCAATGTGGTAAAACTGTTACCCACACAGCTGAGCACATAAGTGAAACTACCTTTAATACGAACATTTATCTAAATCTGACGAGAATCGTGTCTCCATTTTTGATCGAGAAATAAGAAAGATCCTTCATAGCGTTGTCCAATGTTATTTCCGCTCCGTTCATTTGTTCGTCCAGCAAGTGCAGCGTCGGTGTACCAGTGTTGCCAGATTTGGAGAACAGTCTTTGTGCGAGTGTTACCAGTTTTTGTACTGCCATCGTGGAAGGGAATTTCTTTTTGAGCACTTTTCCGTTCTCGTCTCGAAGTATGATTTCTAACAGCTGGGAGGTGAGTGTCATTGTTTTTGGTTGCTTGACAAGTAGGCTGTCATCTGGAATACCATATTCTGAAACGGAATTAAGAATTATACTTATTTTTTATTTTCCGCACACTTATCAAATTTTGTAACAATTCTCTGGTTCGGCTGGTTCATATCTCGCTGAAAGAATTGCGATTGCTATACAACGTGGGAATGCAGCTAGAGTTCTTGGCATGTCACAGTTTAGGCTTTTATTATAATTAGTTTTAAGATTTTCATAATTGCAAATAAAAAATATAATACATATAAAAAATAACAAAAAAAGTTTTTGAGTTGTTAAAAAAAAGCTTTTTTAAATTAGAACCGTAGCAAACTCACGAGCAGGCCACCAGATATTAAGTACCTACTGTAACTAATGGAAATCCATATACAACGTCAAACAGGACTGAAGTCATCTAAAAGTCGTACATAAGTGAGTTGCTACTCTTGCTAACAAGGTCGATACTTGTAAGTGTATCTGCATTTTGCACTGTTCCGACCGAAACACAAAGTTTGCTTGATAAAGAGCCTGCTGGAATATCGAATGTCCTTTCCCGGTACGCATTACTCGTGTTTCGGTTGGAAAGGTGCGGTTGCCGGCTACACTTTGAAGCGAGGCGACCATCTTAGTCCTCTGGAGTAGCAACGCATCTACGTTAGAGCTCAGATAGGATTTCGGTCGTGTTTGTGGTTGTACGTGGATGTGTATAGGCTGCAATTATTTACCATCAGGTGGTTTGCATGCTCTATTGCTAGTCTTCTCACTTAAAAAAAATAAACTCCGGAGGTCTAAGATCTGCTCTTGTAAGTATCTTGTAACCGCACTGTTCCAACCGAAACACAACGGTTGCTTGACTGTGAATTATGATGTTGGTAGAGGTTCAATGGTACCATCCCTTCGAACTATAGATCTACCACCCGTCAAAACTTTTGAAAAAAATAATAAGGGGTGGTACTCACTGTCAACAAGCTCCTGAAAGCGGCAATGCTCCAAGTCGAAGGCAGTCTTCCTTATGGGGTCGTACTGGGCCAGCTTCCACTCGGCTCCGTACCGTTTCATGTAATCATACTCAGCACCCCGTCGCAGCTCGCGGGTTATCATCGACCCGTTGAGTTCCTGATAATTAGATTCAAATAATTTAACACTTTGATTGCGGCGCTCATTAGATTGGGGCGTTTACGCGTTTGGGCGTTTGGGCACTAAACTGGAGATTTTCTGGCTATACTTAAGAAGGGCTGACAACTTACTGAAATATTGTATTTTTAGCATCCGTGTACCATCTATAAATACACAGACGTTACATTCGCCCATAATCCATACAGATTTGTCCGTACAAGACAAGTGGATACAAGCCGCGAGCGCGTTGCACCGCGCTATACACAGCAGTATTGTACGCGGCAGGCAAAGTGTTAATTATAAGGTATTTACATACATCAATTAATGTCCAATTTACAACGTTAAATCACAGACCAAAAGTGTTGTTTTTGTGTGTAACATAAGTAAACTATTATCAGACTTCAAAAACGGGACAGGAAGGAAGCTATCACTGTTTTCTCAGTTTCAACTAAACAATCAGATAAGTATAATATAAAATTATTTAAACTTTTAACTAGTTCACATTAAGTTGTTGTTAAAAACTACTTTGCAACGATCCACCACCACAATGTATAATGGTATATATTTCAAAGCATGCACTATGCCCACCCTCCCGCATAGGAAAACGTGATGTGATTAAAATATATACCATTACACATATTAGTACCATACTACCTGATGCTATTAACTATCTTAGTTCACAATAATTGTCATAATTATTAAAACATGTGAATTATTCTTAATAATCATATTGACTGAATTAATTACCTGTAAAGTACCAATCTTAGCGATGATCAGTTGTGATCCGGTGTCATAGTCCTCATTGTTCTGCACCGGGTTCTTTAGGAAGTACAGTTTCTTGAGGTTCTTCAGTTTATCCAACTCACTTACTGATCTCCACTGGAAATAGTTTATTTTGCAAATTATAGAAGCAGAAAACACAGATTTCTTTATGTTCAATTGTACATATGGTATTGAGTGGTAACTGGACTCCATCAAATTCAAATATTTTTAACTCACTCTTATTACTTTGGGTTGTATCTATGTATGTAAAGGATTCTTTGAGCATAATTATCACCAATTTCCAGATGTCTGATTAATTTGAAACTTTGCACACGTGTCAAGGACGGATGACAATGCAATAATGTGAAAAAAAAAAATAAAAAAAAAACAATATATACAAAAAAAGCAGGCTTTTTAAAAAAAAAACACTTGGGCTGCATGGTGTCAATAGATCGCTGAAAACGCACCCCACGCTTTTTTTTGACATTGCAATTTTTTTTCCTTATTTGTACTTTTTTTGTTGGATTTTTTATAGAAGAGTGTTTTTTTAGTTTTTTTAACTAATGAATAATAGTTAAAAAATTCATTGTAAGGTACTTACATACACTTAATGAATGTAAAGAATACAAAGCAGTCCATCAGCTTTGAGCGCCCTGTTTGCTAAGGTAAACCCTCAGTACTATTTTTAAATCAGTCATTGATAAATAAACATTATACAGTGTAACTTAAGAAAGATGATTTAATGGAGGGAGATAGTTCCGTATAGTATAGTTCCGATAATACGCCGTAAAGCATTTCTTGTGTTTCACTTGGAAAGGTACGGTTGCCGGTTACACTTTGAAGTGAGGCAACCATCTCAGTCCTCAGGGGTAGCAACACATCAACGTTCGAGCTCTGATAGGATTTCAGTTGTGTTTTGGATTGTACGTTGATGTCTATGGGCAGCGACTACTTAACTACAGGTGATTTGCATACTCGTTTGCTGCTCTTCTCACATAAAAAATCTAATTAATTATTGAAATAACATAAAAAAAATTATACTTACATCATTAATCCTATTCCGGTTTAAGAACAGAACTTCCAATTTGTCAAACAAATCCACTTTAGCATTACCCGGTTCTTCGTTGAACCTAATTTCTTCAATGTAGCAGTCGTTCAAGCTGAGTACATTCAAATTCTTCAGTCTACCAAGGTTCATGACTTCATACCACGAGCTAATTGGGTTGCCATCAAGCCGTAACACAGTCAGAGTCCGGAGGGTGACTTCCGGTGGGGTAATTTTCTTGATCCTGTTGTATGCTGCGATGATTTCATTTATTTTGGGCCAGAGATGGGATAACGCTATTAGATCTTGCCATTCATAATCGCAGACAGATATGTTTAGCTTCTCAAGATTGGCAAAGTTGATGGACAGCTGACTGAGTGTCTCTTCTGGCATATCAATTGCCATACGGTTCTTACTATAAGAATTAAAAAGATATATAGTATATTTATAACAGGTGGTGGAACTGTTATTTGCGAGGGGAGGTACCGCAGCCGCCCTCATAATCCGTCGTAAAGCATTACTTGTTTCGGTTGGAGGTGCGGTAGCCGGCAACACTTTGAAGCGAAGCGACCAGGAGTCCTCAGGAGTTGCAACGTATCTACGTTCGAGCTCAGACAGGATTTAAGTCACGTTTGTTGTTATACGTGGATGGCTATGGGCTGCGACTACTTAACATCAGGTGGTTTGCACGCTCGTTTGCCACTTTTTGTTACTTACATGAAAAAAAATCACCTCTCCAACTGAGGTGGCACTAAACTGGGGCTTATTGCTCTAGACTGAAGATGCGTCGAAAATTCACAGAAATATTGTATTTTTTTGCATCTGTATATCTTCCACGAATACACAGACACAATGTCCAACCCCAGTTTTTTAGCGCCGACGTAAACACAGCACGTTTGTACGTACACGACAGCTGTGTTCAAGGCGCAAGCTCGTTACGTCGCGCAATACACAGCAGTGTTGTACGTTGCAGGGAAAGTGTTAATATCACATAACTTGCCTTCTGATTTTCTTCTATTTTTGAGACGTTATAGTGTCTATAGTTCTAAAATCTGATCACCTAAACCAGCTCATGGAGATCGACTCTACACCTGCAAGTTACTCACCTAACATCCAGCTCTACCAGATCTGGCAGCTGCGCGGACAGCTGAACAATCTCGCGCCAGTTGGCAAATAAGTTGCGGGAGACGTCCAGGCTTCTCACGTGAGGGCACAAGGAGGCCACGTCGCCCGCTCTGCTCACGTTCTGGTCGTGAACGCACACTTCCAGGAGACGGTCGAATTTTCTGGAAAGGATTGGGGAAAAATGACACTTACATGTATTCATTTTGTGTACAGTTTAGAGAAATAGACACTTATCAATTATCAATTATCAATTGCAAAATTAGATTTTGATTAATGTTTAGCAATCTCCACATTGCTTAACATTAATCTAAACATAACGTGAAATTATTTTATACTGTGAGTATTGTTTCTCTCATTCAAATTCTTCTACGATTATTTTTTCTATACAGATTAGTATTGATAAAAATAACACCAAATATCTACAATCTACATAAACTACATATAAACCGATTATTTTTATCCTAATGACACTTATATGCACTCACTGTTTCTGATGTATTTTCTCGAAGCCAACCATTTCAATAAATGGAGCGCCCATCTCTCGTTTCCATTCATTGATAACTGTTCTGCGATGGGCTGCAACTGTTTCATCCTAAAAACAAAGTTTTAACACATAGTTCAGTAACATATTTACTCCTTGTAATTTGATGGAATAGTGTGTTTGCCTGCACCCTTACATATATACCCTTATACATCAAAGGTGTGAGAACTACAGTTCGACCGGGGTGGTACCATTGCCGCACTCGTAATCCGTCATAAATCATTAATTTGGAGAGGTGCGGTTGTCAGCTACACTTTGAAGTGAGGCGACCGTCTTAATCCTGAGGAGTAGCAATGTGTCTGCATACAAGCTCAAATAGGATTTCAGTTGTTTGTTGTTGTATGTGGATGTCTAGGAGCTGCGGCTACTTAACATGAGGTGGTTTGTATGCTCATTTGCTACTCCTCTGACATAAAAGAAAAATCATTCTGTTCTCCCACTGCTGGGCATACATCTCTATCTAAAGTGAAATTGCTACTCCACATCCCACTAGACACTATGTTACAAATTAATGTAATAGAAATTGTTCAAGTTTAAAACACATAAAACACTTAAATCTAAAGGTGAAGGACTGCATTACTTATCTAAGGAGTGGGCGTGTGACTCAGACTACTATTTATGTTAGCAATGTTTATGAGAACTTTGTCTTAATAATGGATGCAAATAAATATAATTTTACATTGTATAAACAAAATATTACTTTTATGATTACTGATATTATTGCAAGTACTTTATTGACATTCAAAAAGATTTCTGTACAGAATCCACTTTTGGCGGGGGCTATCATAAGGAGTTAAGCTAGAGTGTAACCCCGAGTTCAAGCCCCGGCAAAGAGCACATATCTCGAGGGCGGTATTGCCCCACTCAAAGAGGATGAGACATCCCCCAATGATGACTACTGATGGAAATATTTCGATTTCGATTTTTAATTAGGGGAAGTATCACAATTATTGGTTACATATTATATGCATATAATATTCCCATCCCTAACTTCCTAATACCCACCATGAACTCAGATAAATTGAATGATAAAAATTACTGTCAAGGTAAATAGTACTTAATTTTAAACTAATATAATTACAGAATTTATACATTATTTGATATAAGGGATACTCACAATTAACGATTTTTAATTGCTAATATTTCAATCGGTCTCACAGTCACCATGAGCCATGCAACAAGTCCAAAATATCGGCAATTAAAAAGTGTTAATCGTGAATACCCATTATATAACATAAAATTAAATAGTGATAATTGGGAAGTCTAGAAGTCTAAGGATCTAAGTCTCCATAGATTGTTATTGAAACTACTAATGGCTTTTTTGTTTGTTTTGTCAACAATGGGAACAACTGGGAACTGTTACTAGCATACCCAAACAATGAGGACAAAGTCAATAGTGGCCTATTGAAATATGCCAATAAGAGCCATTATTAATTATTAAATTAATAAATAAAGAATGCTTTGTAATCATTGCCACAGAAGAGTAGCAAACAAGGACATAGACACCACACTTAAGTACTATGTTTTTTATGTGAGAAGAGCAGCAAACAAACATGCAAACCACCTCATGATAAGTAGCCGCACCCCAAACATCCACATACAACTACAAACAAAAAATGTAGCAGTAAGGAACAGAAATTAGGGGAGAGACTGATACTCATCTATGGGACATAAAATGTTGCAGACAAAACACACGGATAAGTAAGTAGTTTAGTTTAGACATTTGCCACACTAGGAGTCGCCTGGGGATGGATTGGGTGTTTTTTGATTATTTTAAGGAACCAAAGGTTAAAGCGTCGTGGAAACCGATCAGGAAACAAAAATTATAAAAAGATTACCTCTCTATCACCGTAATACTTCTGAATCGCATCAGCGCACGTCCTCATAGGGGCTACTTTGTTAGGCCGTATAAACGACCCCGCCGCAGGTTTTGTTGTTTTAAAATATTGCACGTCATCCACACAGCCGTCGTGTTTCCCGCGCTCGGCACTATCCCACTCGACTCCGTACCAAACACCTTTGTATCCCTGAACTTCTCCAATGTACTTCACTGTACCGAAATCGTCATTGCATTTTATCCGACTACCAATATACACTTGAATCTCCCCATCTTCGACGCCATTATGGCTGTCCATGGCACCGTTACAAAATTTCGGTATCAAATTAACAGGCATTGCGCCCACCATTATTTTTGTGTTTTCGAAAAAGGAACTGTTTATCAAAAGAAAAACAGACTGATTTCTATTCGGAATGCCCACGTCTGTCAAACTGACTGACTGACTCAACCATAGAGTATTGACGATTAAGAGTTGACTCAACTGTTAAATATTTTTCTCTTTGGTTAGCTGAGTTTCATATTAATCAACCTAATTTATAACATATTTATTGTCATATTCAACTCATTCATAAACATCAAAATCATTGTTATCTTTATATCCGTAATATATCATATTTCTTATGTTAAAGTAATCATAATTGAGTCAATTAAATTAAATATTTATATTCCATGACATACAGATGATGACTCATTATCCAGTTAGTACCAAAAGCACTCAATAGATGGCGTAACAAGCGTGAATTTGGAAAAACAACACTATACCTTGACGTTCCAAACGGATTGGTCCGATTGGTCGGATTTGGTCGACTGGTCGTTGTCGTCGTTGATGGGCAAAGCACACTGCACATTATTATACGGCCAAGTATAGTGGTGGCTAAATAAGGACGAAAATGCTAATTTATATTTCCGGATATAATCTGAATGGCATACGGCTTTAGTGTATGTTGGGATGTGAAATTGCGGTTCGTTCAAAACGCGTTTTACTGTAGAGGTTTTATAGTCTGGTTGAACTAAAGTCGTGTTCATAGATATTTTTCGTGTTAACTTCTACGGGGACAGTGACTGCCGGTTCAGTGATTTTTTTTTTTAATTCATTCGTCTCATCGCAGTGCTAGCGTCCTCTCGCTCTGTGCTTTCCGAAATAGGGGAGAGATTCGGAACGAAAAACCAAAAGTGCTTTTTGACAAAAATGGCTACCCCAAATGTGCCAGACGTATACGCTAGTCGATAAATAAATATTCAAATGTGTCTGTGAAAATATGCAGTTTATAAGTGAACAATTGTTGCGTGGTGTGCAATAGTGCATAAGGATTGATTACGACAAAGGACACGATCGTCAAAATGAGGTACGTATCAGGGTTCATCAAACTGCGGAGCTTTCGTAAGCAAAACAAATAAATAACGCACTATCGGTTGCACGCGTTGTTCTATATTTAAACTGGGAATATTTACTGTATCCCGAGATTGTGTTTTGTTTTACAGCGCGGAGTTTTGACCGACTTATAAACGTAAACAGTATGGGCCGACGTCGTCACGGCCGATCGATTTGTTGATTACGAACGTAATTACTATGTTTTATGAATGACATTGCATAAAAAGTTCACGTAAACACGCGTGATAGAGCTTTGTCTAGCCGAGATAGCTGAGACAGAGTTCTGTTTGCGTGTGTTATCGATTTTCTTCACGCATTATTGTGGAGACCCCACACGTTGGTTTCATGGTGTATTTAATCTTCCCCTATTGTAAGCTCTAGAATAAGCTGTTTGTGACCGACCTTGAGTCCAAATTTGCTCCAAATCGTAATTTATCAGTACACATTTAGATTAACGTGGGGATGCGTAATTCTTCTACGAATTAGGGTGACGGCACGGCAGACCCCTTCAAGGGTTACTAGTAAATAAATTTGCTGTGTGGCTCACACCGCGCCCCTTCCGAACGAATTCAAATAAGGAACACATTATTTTTAAAAAAACATAAAATATAATCTAATTATGCCTGTTAATTGTCATAAATTCCTTTTTTATTTATCATGAATCACTACTTATCAGATAACACTTATCTGTCCCATGATTAATTTCCTGATAAACCGGAGAGCTTGCACCTGTATTTTATGTTTAGACCACAACATACATTCTATTTTTTTATGTAAATTTTTTTTTAATCTATTAATTAAATATGTTATTTATATGATAATTTTATTTACTAACTTATATCCGCGTCTTTCGCGCATAAATCGACGCCACAATACATTCCAAAAAAATATGCAGCTACTTTTATCTTATCTTAGAAGTAAATCTATAAAGAGAATCAAAAAAATCATAGAATTTCTCATTTTCAATATATCCCCTTAGATGAAGAAATTTTTAAAATTCCTCTCTTAGTAATCACTTATTTTGTACAAAGAACCTATTTTTTAATTTTTAGGCTTCTAGGTCCACCGGTTTAGGCTGTGTGCTGATCCTTAGATCAGTCGGTCATTCCTCTGTTATGTTTATTAATTCACTTGATAATCACAAAGTTATTATATAAATAGATTGTTTATATAATTATCTTGCACTATGAACTTGTTTATTTACATACAAAGATAATTCTCATTTAATCTATCTATACATATAATAAAATTGTAACTAATCGCTGTCTGTCCATGGCTTATATTTAAAAAATCATAATGGGGTGCCTGTATATACACTAGAGAATCCATAACAATGTTTTTATTTTGTCTGTATTTTTGTGCACGCTCTCAGAGACTCAGAATCTCAGAAACGGCTTATCTAATTTGAATGTAGTTTTCAGGATTATATTGTGATGGGTTTCTCTTAACATTTAGTTTTTTTGTCGAAATCGGTTAACAAATAAAGAAGTTATGTCAATTTAATTCAATTATCACTGATAAAACAGAATAATATGGTATATTGTTTCAGTAATTGAATATTTTTGGTCTATTTTGTTAGCAGGAACACTCAATTGGTTTTTTGTTTTAAAAGATTACAGTGTTGTTCATAATCAGTATATAAAAAAATGCATTTATTGAAAGTGATTAATTAAATGGAAATTTAAAAAAAAATATTAAATATAAAATGAATTTAGCTTTGAAACGTAAGCTCATGGGGCATGAATGTCAAAAAAATTCAAGCAATTTAACAGTACAGTTGGTGATAAGAGAGCTGGTTCATATATCACGCGATATAGTGATCACTAAAGTACAGAAATGCGGTTCGCATTCTTGGCACCATGCCACATGGGCACGGACTCCAAGTAGATTGTGTAGATTAAGCTTTTTATTATTATTTATCACTTAATTTTTTGAAAAGGTAATATATTATAGTAATAAACTTTTTTTCTTTGATATTTTTAAATATTTACATTGCTATTTAATAACAATAATGTTCTTAAACTATATTTAGGTATGTTTTGAAATGTTCTAGCAAAAATACTAAGAATTATTTGTCATAATTTTTAGTATGACAAACTTCAAAACTTCCAGGCATTAATCATAAAAAATATGAATTGGTCAATCTGAGGTAAATTCATTTCTACTATATTATATTACTCATTAAATTTGTCATTCTGTTGGTAGTATTTTAGATAGTGTATTTACAAATTAAACATTTCCTAGAAAACAATCTACTGTTTTCCATCGAGGTATTCTAATTAACTAAAGTGTTGGTAGCGAACATAATTGACCTATATTGAGTGGTAACATTGAAATTGTATTACAACATAATGTGTTTATGTTTCTTTATTCAAAGGCAGGGCCTTTTATCACTTACATTTATAATTAGTTGGAACAAATTCGAATATTTTCTTTAATTATAAATACCTCATAATTAAACTAAATATTTGATGATAAATATCTTATTATAATAATCACCTTATAATGAAAATAAATGATTGATTTTTATTACGTTATAATGAAATAAAATATTTGATTATAATTACCTTATAATTAAATAAGACAATTTAATATAATTACCTTATAGTTAAATAAATATTCGAATACAATACATACATCCTTGTGGCTCACTTGGCCAATAGACAGATAAATAAAATAGAACAAAATAGTTTTTGTAATTTCAAATTCAAATATTTTATTTCATCATTATAAGGTTATTTACCTACACTTAATGGAAACTAAAGTTTAAATATAAAGTTAGTTTCAATGGCTTTAAGCATCCTGATGACTAAGGTTGGCTTGGAGGGAGAAGCCAGTTGAAAATCTTGGCATTCCTTTAAATCTGTCATTGATTTTATATATATGATGCAATGCACATCACAAATGGTAATGAAAGACTATATTTTGTACGTGAATAGCAAAGAGCATGCAAACTAAATAGTTGCTGCAGCCCATATATGCAGGATATTGACATCCAACTCTAAAAGAGGACTGAACTCCTATCCTGTATGTAATTGTGGTGGTACTCCTAAGGACTGGCATGGTTGTCTTGCATCCAAATGTAACTGGCGACTGTGCCAATATAACTAAAACATAAAAGTAACAGCATGGTGGAAAAAGTGGTCACTTATGGTCAGTATAGTGGCCACTTAAGGAGAATTGTGCCTTTTACTATAAAATAAAAGTAAACTATAAAGATAACATTTTCTTTACTAGGGTTCCTGGTTCTATGGGTTCTTTGGACACAGACAAGCATAAATCCTCAGATCTTGAACAAAACTGTAATTTTTTTTTTCTTATAATGAAAGAATAAGAAACGGGCATGCAGGCCACCTGATGTTAAGTGGTCACTACCGCCCATGGACAATCACGTCCAATCTCAAATAGAACAGAATTTCTATTTAAGGATG
>DWON01005534.1:0-14823 GCA_018251015.1 Phocides pigmalion okeechobee
GGGGGGGTTACATACATTTTTACTTAATAAAAACTTATAATGCATATTAAACGACTCAGTAACATTACCGTTGACTATCACAATTAACATCTCAGCGAAATTGGCCGACAGTTTCAACGTGACGAGAGCGAACCAAACAACTTTGCACCGTAAAACATATTCTCATGCATTATATTCCGACGCATACAACACCACACACTGCGGTCACGTTTCAGCTAACGAGACGCAATTTCTACGTAAATAGCTTACACTGTATCACTTATTGCTTTTATTAATTTAAATAGCTTGTATATAAGTTACAAACAAGATCATAATAATTTCTTAAACACATCTCGCTAATGGATAGTGTGACATCGTTTATCGTTATCGATTTTAATAATATATATCGTTTATCAAAGTGTATCATAAATTACTTTTATGTATTTAATTGATCTCCATTACCATAGGACAAGAATTTAAAAAGAAATCCTGCTACAATTATCGCCTTTTCATCACTTTCCGTGCGGCTACAACACTGCTGTGTAATTCTGGGCACGACGCGCCTGCGGCTGCTACATATCTGTGTTGTACGGGCAAATTTGTATGGATTACGGGCTAACAAAAGTGCTGTTTTTACGTCGGCGCTACAAGACTGGGGTTGGACATTACGTCTGTGTATTCATAGATGATACACGGATGCTTAAAAATGCAATATTTCAGTAATTTGTCGGCGTATTTTCAGTCTAATCAAATAAGCTCCAGTTTAGGGCGCCTCCCGCAATTCTGACGCCATCATATACATATATAATGACGCGCCGCAGTCAAAGTGTTAAACATACTTTAAAGAGGCACTAAGCTTATACTACGCGAGCAAACTGGCGTGTTAATGCTAGTCAAAAACGTAATTAAGTTATACAAAGTGAAATAAACAAGTAGACACGAACGGCGCAGTTAATTTCAAACTAATCATAATGGCGTGAAATGGAGACAGGGACAGTAATTGAGAGATTAAGATTCAAGACGACTGGAGTGACGCTCCAATTAATTTGGAACGTGAGAAAGGCAGCAGTGATAATTTATGTAATAACGAGATTCTATGCAATACCGTGGAATCTATACAGTAACACCGTGAAGGTACCACTGCTACATTAAGTTCTAGCACGAAGCAAAACGTACAATAGATTTTTTTATTTAAAGGTACATCAAATATAAGTCTTATATCAGTGAAGTTTCCACTAATTGCTGATACATAAACAGAACAATGTCAACATAAGTAGACTACACTTGTTTTATTTATAATGAATTCTCAGACACACTATATTTCCAAAAAATAACATTTTGCTTAAAATCATGTTTACAATGGACTTTAGTGGACGAAGGGCCGTTTACAAGAGAGAGAGAGAGAGTCTTAGATTTTATTAATCCTAAACTACGCAATATCGTTTACGTCATTTTAAAAGATATCAGATAGAATTTTACCATTAAACGTGATATGAAACCAAAAAAATATACATGGTATTAGACGTAGGGTAGATCGTTTAATCTACCATTTGCATCTGTTTACAGTTTCCCCCGCCACCGCAGTTTCGCCGTGACCACGAGCCATGCAACTGGATCGATATATTGGCAATCAAAAATCAAAAATCATTATTCGTGATTACCCGGTACATAGTAAAATGTATGCATGCCACTATAATCTCTAAATATTATAAAACAAAGTCCCCCGTCGCGTTTGTCTGTCTTTTCATGACAAACTCAAAAAGTACTGGACTGAAGGAAGATTTTGGTGCATAATAAGTTTTTTTTTTGTAAATAGGGCGAAAAGTTAAATTGAATATAGTAATTCAACCGTCGTTCGAAATGTATGTTTCTTAATTGTTAGTTTTTGCAACAATATAATGACTGAATGCATGTTTGAAAGAAAAATAATGTAAATAAATATAAACTATATTACCTGTACGAAGCTGGGCCGGGTCGCTATTATTAGTTTAAAATCATAAGAATTCTACCAAATTCAATCTACAGACCTTGATCTTTAAAGTTCACGTATTGGCAGTTAATAGATCATAATATTTTATTCACAACTTGATCTATATACCTATAGATATTATTATTGTTATAGAAATACAAAACAAAACAAACACAGAAATACATAAGGAATATAAATTGACGTCAGAGCGACGACAGTGCCGCGGGGCGAAACGCGTCACTGTTGTCACATACAACAAACGAACATGTGTGTATGTATGTATGTAAGTGTGTATGTACGTACACATCCTACACGCCTACATATATTCGTGGATGCCAAACGCCACACCAATGTAGATGACTATCGAAACATCTATTTAATTGGATTGCTTGTTTATTCGTGTAGGTGGTGTATAGTCTGACCGGGGAGGTACCACAGCTGCTTAAATAATCGGCCATAAATCGACTCGTGTTTCGCTATGAGTTATGCTGTCACCGGCGATACTTAACACTTTCCCTGCGGCGTACAACATTGCTGTGTTGTTGTACGCGACGCAACGCGCTTGCAGCTTGTATACACCTATGTTGTACATACAAATCTGCATGGATTACGGGCGAAAGGTCCCTGTAGCGCGGGACTAGAATAGCACTACGGTATCTCCTGCCTGTCGCGTATAAGGCGACTAAAAGGAGGACGCCCGCCGAGATCTGGCACCTGGCCCTTTGGTTTGGAAGGGTTTAGTGCTTCGAACCAGTCGCTGCCTCCACGGACGGAGAAGAAGAGCGAAGGCCGCGGCGTCGGGCTTGTCACCGCCCCCGCTTATGTGGGGGAAGAAAGGTGAAGGTCCATTATCATCATCGACCCGCTAACCTTCCGGAAGCTCCTCTTTAACGCTACCCCGCAACCCAGCTGGTGGACGGCGGCGCAGCGGGAGTTGAGCATGCCGGAGGGATTATCCTGAGCCCCCCCCCACGTAACAGTGGGCGAGGGCTACCATAGTTAAGCCGGGGTGCAACGCCCCACCCAAAGAGGCTGGGACGTCCCCCAATGATAATGACGGGTGAAAGAAAAGTGATGTATTTATAATGTATGTAGTAGACTGGGGCGGACATTACGTCTTAAGGGGTCACCGGGATTGTTTTTAGCAATACTTGAACACAATAGATGGCGCTTTTGCCAAGATCCATATTGTTAATGTTTCCGATTACAATGTTTTTGTGGTGTATTTCGTATTAGCTCTCAATATTTTTCATTGTATTTTTCGGAGTCGCCATTTGCTTAATCGTATTGTTTGTCGGACCAATGGTACATATGGACCAGTGGACTAATGGTTCATATAAATAACTGATTTTAACAATTATTTTTCGTGGGTCCACTGAGAAGGTTCTTAACTATAATTGGACCCGTTAGATGGCGCTAGCCATTCATCAATCGATATACACTTTTGTTTTTGCGATTTTTTTGGGCTGTTTTTTTTGTATTCTCTTTTATGGATAGAGTAGATTATTTAAAAATCGTATTGTTCATCATACTAGTGGTACAAAAGACTGCTGATTATCTATTACCTTGTCCCCGTTTTCACCGTCACCTTCGTTTTTTCCGCTTGCTCGTACCTAAAGAGTTTCGCAATAAATGCTATTAAAAAAAACCGCTTACTTAGGTTTTGAACGCATACCTAAGCACTGCAATTAAATTCCAATCGGTGTTTAAAATACATACAATGTATATTTTCTTCATTTAAGAACGAAAAGTAAAATCATCCTCGATCTGTTCAGGGCATTATAAGTAAATATACACCCGGAATAGTACTGAGGGTTTATTTATCGTTTATTTCTTATTTTTGTAGCGTAAAAAAATTCTTGCGTTTTAGTGTAAATGTCTAGTTGGTGGGTTACTTTCATATGAGGTAGCTATCTTAGCCCACAAGAGTAGCAACGTATCGGTGGTTAACTTAAGTTAGGGGACGATAGAATGCGAGAGTCAGTCAAAGTTGTTACAGATATTTACATATAGTTTACTTGTGTGCAGTCTGCTAAAATAGTCATTTACGCTGAAATTATTATTGAGTACCCAAGTTTGGTTTCCTTATAAACGCCCAGATATTTACAAAATGCTGAAAACTTACTACGAAACTAAGTAGTAACTACTAGTAAAAACTATTAAACAAATCACACGTCTACAAAAGCGTTTACACAAACTTACGCATATCGCATATTTAATTACGCTGAAATCTTTATCGAGCCCAAAATCGGCTTCACTATAAACGCACCCAGATCTATTTATACAAAAAAGGAACAAACCACTAAAACACCATGCGAACACTACACACCATGCCCAACACACTACAGCGATGCAGCTACGTAATCCAGCATGCAATTCATGTCCTGAAGAACACAAACGCAGCGTGTACGTCAGTAGCCCCACTGGTGTGTGAGTGCGCTTCAGTTTCGATGTAGCGTCGAGGAATCTGCCCGCCGGCGATTTGCGCCACGGACAGCTAGTAATGACGCAAATTTCATGGCTACAGGGTGTCCCGAAAGTGCATAGGCGGTGACGTGGCTTTTGAGCTTGAGTCACCGGGGATAACCAACCCTCTCGCTTTGGGACACAGTAAATATCCAAATCAAATCAGATCACACTTTACTGTACACCACAAAAAGAACACAGAAACAGAAAACATAAAAATATTATGGATTTTTATTTCAGTGTGAATACAATGTTATACGAAAAAAAAACGAGTTATTTTATATAGCAATTTGAAATGTATTTATACAAGGTGGTTTTGTAAGGTTGGTAGTACTTCCACCGCCAGACAGCTATTACCGCCTTTTCATTTCTAGCGTGAAGCAATTTTTGTTTTTCGATGCAAAAAAAGATGCAATGCAACACAATTATGCTAATGCTAATCTTATATACAGCCTTTTAATGCATGTTTTTTTATTGTTTTTCATCCGTTAAGCACAATACCTATATTTTCAGCTTTGTTAATATACAATAAATGGATAAGTAAAGAGTAAAGATTTTCTTAATGTAATAATAGATGAATAATCAAAGAAATGATCTTTAAAACTTTCGGAACACCCTATATTTAAAATGTAAGTCAAAATGTAAGAAAGTAGGATGCAGCCACATGTGTCTAGTACAGCTACTGTTTCCGTTCTACTCACAATCCAGCTACTTTCATGCAGGCGATTTAAGAACGCAAGTGCACCGAGATCTTTACGCCGCATATGCATATTTTTTCATGCATCACATGCAATCTCTATGTTTTTACAAAACGTCCGTACTATTATATAAAAGTGAAAGTTTGTCCATTCCATTATTGGTCTACGTTTCTTCATCGCGAAAATCACTGATTTGATCTACTTCAAATTTTATACACTCTGTATGTATACGTCTTGTATTGTTATGGAGTTTGTCTTGTCATGCTATATTATATCGGAATTAAGTAATTACCAAAAATTGTTAAAATTAAAACAACTAAACTAAAAATAAATTACAGCACCTTATGATTCTCAACTAAAACTTTAAGGCTATTAATTCATTAATATTTATTTGTGCAAATTTGTTATTATACAAAATAATTATTCATCAAAATATTTTGTATAAGAGATAATAATAAAATTCTTTATAATTTGAATATAAAATCTTTTATATAACAATTTGTAATAAAATTCTTCATAAATTGATAAATTTTGTATACAACTTCTGACAAGAGTAGAGCGTCAGAATTCTTGCATAAAACATATATACTAAAATCGCAACGCATTTACAATAAATCATCGCAATATCGTAATAATTGCACTTCAAATTATTACGCTACTAGTAACAATTATCACAGTGATGATGAAATTATTGCACAATGTGTGCAAAAATTCGTTACAACAACGATAAATGTGTATAAAACTTTAAGACATAATATATTACGTAGCTATTGATAATATTTCTTCATGTTAAACACTACTTTGCAACAGTTACCACCACGTATATGGTATAATATTATAATAGAGGAGTATTATTATATTATTATCTCCAAATATTATAAAACAAGATCCCTCGTCGCGTCTGTCTGTCTGTTCATGATAAACTCAAGAAGTACTAGACGGATTTTCTCACAGTTTTCGACAATAGGTAGAGGGATTCCTGAGGAAGGTTTTGGTGTATAATATTTTAAGTTTGTTTGTAAATTGAGCGAGAATTTGTTTCTCATTGTTCGTTTTAGAAGTTAGTAATGACTGGATGCATGTATAAAAAAAAAAGTAAATATAAACTCTATAACCGAGCGAAGCTGGGCTATGTTGCTAGTTATATATCAAAAAATTTATTTATCGACAGCCGTAAAAGCCAACTGTTTAAAGTGCTTTTCAAAACACAGAAAAAGAAGTAGCCACTAGCAGTCACCCATCCAAAACCCAACTTTCTTTAACTTTGTCGTTCGTTTACAATTCCCACAAGCCGCGAGGATATATGCATTTAACAAAAATGGGGAGTCACAATCGTAAAGGTCTGTTGGAACTTTTAGTACTTCTAAATTTATGAGGTCAAGAATCAGGTGAACGGTCTCGTCGAACCTCGATCGTAAACGAAAACTACCATGATTATATTACCTACATAGTAGGACGCCGTATGTAAATCCGATCGTTGCGCCACGTAACGCGAAGTCTCGATAAAAACGTGGATTCGAGTGGCCCACAGGTGGGACATTTGTGGGATGTTTGTGTTTTCACGAGCTAGTATTGGGATTACGGGATTAGATTTTCTCGTTGCAGCGTGATGAAATAATTTCCAAACCGCTACGATAATTTATTGGAAGGAAATACGAATTAGCGATCAAACCCTTAAGTAGGATTTAATCAAACTCTATCATAGCTCTAAATAGCAACAGAAGCCAACTGTTTTACGTGCTCTCCGAAACACAGCCAATCACATTGGTGCAGCTTGATAGAATAATCCCCAAGACGCGAATGGTTGTGGGAGAAAACTCGAATCCAGCTGTAAAAGAGAATTGCCCTCAAACAATAGTTCAATTTAACTTGGAGTCACTTGTATCTTAACAGATTTAACAGAGAAGCGTATCGTGCACGTCAAAAGAGGTCTACAATGATTAGCATAAAAGAACGCAAGGGTAGAATGGGCAATGGAATGGAAAAGAAATCCACTTCAGTGCTTTGGTAAAGGAGAGCACGCTAAGTTGTCGGTCTAGATTGTTACGAATGGATGACAGTCGTTAAATATTGACGAAGACATTTGTAGCTTGCAGCTTGGCCTAGGCAGTTTGGAAACGACAGGTTGGTTATGAGAGACAGGTTGGTCACGAAACAACAGAAATAGGGCGGTAAAGTAATAAATACTGTAAGAGCTATAATACGCGCGTACGATCTCAAAGACAATTCTCAACTGCCACGTGTGCGCATCGATCGCGCAGCCGTCTCACCTACCGCACCCTCTCGCGCCGTAAAGCGGATGAACGGCGGTACTTAGCGTGTACGTCATACCTACTTCTTACAGTAGGCCTACGCATTTTGGAAACTTGTGCCCACCTATAGAATGTAAAAAAGGTCAAAGCCAGTAACGGAGACGGTCACACCCTTTTTCATGTGAGAAGAATAGCAAGCAAGATAAGTAGCCGCAGACCTTAAACATCCGTGTACTATCACAAATATGACTGAAATCCTATCTGAGATCGAACATACATAGATGCGTTGCTACTCCTGAGGACTAAGATGGTCGCCTCGCTTCAAAGTGCAGCCGGCAACCGTACGTCTCCAACCGAAACACAAGTAATGCTTTACAGTGGATTATGAGGGCGGCGGTGGTTTCTCCCCGGTCGAATCTATCTACAATCTATTTATAAACCTAATTACCGCGTGTAATGGACGTTGATTACTTCAAACCGAGCCGTCGAGTATATCCGTCCTCGAGTGCCGTCGTTTCTTTGTAGGTCGGTTATAAATATAACGTAAGGGCCTTGTGAATGACGTTAATGAATTTTTTGCACGATTTGCATGCATGCGTGCATTAATTTTCCGTAGTTGTCGTTCGATTTTTTGTTGTATATGTAATGGGGACGACGCGTGCAGCCTCACCGTTTGAGTAAATCGTAAAACTGATTGTGAGTTAAGCAACATTGAGTGTAGTTGAGAATCGGATGGGTGATCTTTAATGTTATGTTAATCATTAAATAATCATAAAACTTTAAGGTCGATTTGCAAACTTATGTATAAGTCTTTAAAGGTGGGAGAACTATAGTTAGACTGGGGAAGTACCACCGCCACCTTCATAATCCGCCGTAAAGCATTACTTGTGATTCGGTTGGAGAGGTGCGGTTGCCGGCCACACTTTCAAACGAGGCGACCATTTTAATCTACAGGAGTAGCAACGTATCTATGTTCGGGCTCAAGTAGGATTTCGTTCGCATTTGCGATTGTACATGGATGTCTATGGGCTGCGACTACTTACCATTAGATGGTTTGCATACTCGTTTGCTACTCTTCTCACATAAATAAAAATCTTACCTTAAATAGTCACTATCACACGAAGACATCTGTTACCATCCTTAAATAAAACAAGAGTTCCACCCTAAACCAAACACAGGTACGTTGCTGATCCCACGAACCAAACTAGAATGTCACCTCTCAACAGCTTTTATAACTAAATCACGTCAGAGAAGAAATACAATTTGAAACTTACATCTATAGTATACGCAGACTGCCTCTTATAATTGGTTGGTTACCTGAAATAAGAAAGAATAATTATAACACATGTAAGTACGCTTAATATTAATATTTTTTCTATTTATCGCTATTAGTACGAAGTATGTATTTTTTTTTCAAAGAGTAGCAAACTAGCATGCAGTCCATGGACAACCACATTAGACCCTAAACATTATAAGTTCTGCCTGTAGAAACAACGCGTCTATACATATAGTACCGTACCTCGCCAACCAAAACAGGGGAATTGTTTTACGTCGGATTTTGCAGCCGATGATGATACCTCCCCGTTTAATCTATAGTTCTACCATTTCTTAAGTATGCTATGAGTATACTGGTTTGTCTTATTTAGTTAACATAAAATGTAACTTGTAAAGTATTGTATTTCTTTTTAATTTAGTTAAGATCATCAAGTCATCTCACGTCTGTGACTAGAATTATTACTGGCACCGGAAAAAATCGCCGAAACGTGGTGTAATTCTGATCATATGTCAATTTATAAATATAAAGAAAGATAGAAGAAGACGCATCCATTGTCTTCTATTATATTCTTCATATTATAGTAGAAATAGCCAAAACTTTCAAAGATTTGTAATGTGTTGTCGTAAATGCAACCGTGCGAAATCGAAGTGTATAGTTAATTACATTATAAGCTATTACAATGTGAAAACAGTTTATCGGCTTCGAGGGCCCTTTTCGCCAAGGTTGACCGGGAGGAAACAAACAGTTGCATTAACACCATTAGGCTATCTTAATACATAAAATAAATAAACGAAAATAATTAAAACAGAAAAATAAAAATAGCTTCAATACGGAAATTTACACAAAATCAAATAGTAAAGCACGTACTCCCTTTAGATTGTTTAGGTTAAGCTTTTATTACAATTAGTTTTAAGATTTTCATCGTTGTAAAAAATATTCGAATGATTCAAATATTCAAAATTCGAATAATAAAATACTATTATAAATTAATGAAGTACACGTTGTAACAGGGCGCTTCCTAAATTGGTTCTGACACGGCTAACGTTTAGAAGCAAAAAATATCTGCCTACCCACTCTTTTGCTCACAAAATAAAATACGAGAATTATTTTTAAAAACTAATTTCGCAGTGATTGTAACTCTTTTTGAGAAACAAAGAATCTTAAACCATAGAAAAACGGCCGACAGAAAGAAACTCTAGGCACTCCTTTTCAATGTCTTGTACATGTAGTATACATATGTATGTAGATGTACGTAGTCTAGCCACAAGCTCACATTACACATCGTTCAATTGAAATCACGTGATAGTTCTCTATAAAATGATAGCACAATGAAATAGGATCATTCAATCAGGGTTGTTCATATCTATTCTTCTTATATAAGGTGATCTTCGTTGCACCTCTACGTCTACTGCGTACTACGTATCGTATGACTAAAAGCCACTACACACTAACGTGTCCCCAGCGTTGTCGTCCGATAAACGTAGGGTTAACGCAGCGATAGCGCGATGCAGCCTGTGGGACTGGTATGAAAATGATCGTGTGAAATTTCGGAGGCGAACGAACATTAACGAAATTTGAAGCGTAAGCAAAAATTTGAAGCAAGAGGACTGATTTAAAAAGAGTACAGAGTGTTACATTATTTTTCTTTCATACATGCATCCAGACACTACCTAGTTGCAAAAACTAACATTAAGAAACATCTATTTCGACCGATGACTGGATTACTACAATGAATTTTACTATTCAATTTCTAACCCATTAACAAAAAAACTAAAATTATTATGCACCAAAACCTTCCTCAGGAATCACACTACCCGTTGTTGAAAACTGTGAGAATATCCGTCCAATACTTTTTGAGTTTATCATAGACAGACAGACGCGACGGGGGATTTTGACCTATTTAAGGTGTAAATTTCAAAAAATACTATTACGTGATACCTTCCTAAGCACGTACGGAGCACTACGTATTGTTCTCCAGCTGTTTGTAACGGAAACAGTTTCTCACAAACGCATTGTTAAAGCATCTAGCATTGTCTTCACCGCGTAGAAACCCGGTTTCGGTGTAACCTAAAAATGTTTTATTATGCATTTTTAGGTTATTCTCCGTAATTACTCTCAAACTATGTTCTAGACTTTAATTACACGTTCTGCGAACAGGCGTAGATATAAAAGAATTAACTGTTATCCGGTCGACTTCGCTGTACATTTTGAAATTTAATCATAATAACAATAATTAAAATTAATAATCATTTATTAAAATGTTTTTTTAATAAAGAAATATTTATTAAATAAATACAATAGTGGAAAAAAGTAAAGGATCAAACACATTCCAAATTTTTAGTGGTTTTTCAAATAGCTGTTTTTTGTTAATAATTGTCAATCAATCAATCAATCCTAAAGGGAAAAATACGGGCTCAAAGTTTACATGAATAAATCGTTACATCGTCATTTGTGCGAGCAAAGCCGCGGGTAAAAGCTAGCGAGTAATATGGGCGCTATAAACCTGAGTAATACGCAAGTAGTGTTTGATCCAATTTCGACGTTACTTTAGTGCGCTACAGAGTGAGCACTGGCTGGGAGCCTACCTCCTTTGACGCCGTATCCAAACACGGCACAGTTGATAACTACGTGGATCGTGGAACAAGGTGTATGATGTAGCGGTAAAATGCTTAAAAAGTATTATAACATACTGTAACACGAATCTGGGAGTTACGCGATTTTCAAATCTCGTCAATTGTTTTATGTATTGTATGTTTTTTGTTAAGAATCGTCGGAGAGTAAGACATCGAAGAAGTAGTCTTTAAACTCAGTTCAATCAGAAGATCAAATGGCGGTTGAAAACTGGACTTATAAATTAAAAAAAAAACAAAGACTAACAAAGAGCGCCATTCTATCATACAAGTAAATAAAAAATAAAAATCATTTTTTTTACTTCAACCTCAATTTAAAATTATTTATTTGTACCCGGACTAACGCGAATTCGACTAACGCAGTTATCTCTCAATCCCACCTATCGCGTAAGTTCGGCGTATTACTGTATGGAATAGTATAGGACTTTGTAAGAGTAGTCCATGGACATCTATATCTAGACTAAAACAGGACTGATATTTTGACTGCACAGATGCCTTCCTACTCCTGAGACCTCTGATGGTCGCCTCGCTTGTAATAGTACCCGGTAATCGCATCTCTCCAACCGAAACATACCTCTTGCTTTACGGCGGATTATGAGGATGACGAGGACGAGGTGTCTTCGTCACCCTCATAATCCGGTCAACTTATAGTTAAACAGACCGTTAAAATAATAAGATGCCGAATCTTGGTTACAGAGATCGGATAGATTTTGAACACCCAACACTGATGCGTATTAGAAATAAATTATCACTTGCCTTAAGAGTGGTGGAAAACCGGTATACGTGAGAGTTCTACCTAAAGTTCTCAAACGTGTGTGGAGACTTCCAATCCACACTTAATTTCTAAGGACTATCACCCATTGAGATAAGGCAGTGACTAACACTAGAACAACAACGAATTGATGCTGACTAAACTAATGAGTTTCCACTAAGAATGGCCACAATAGTACTGTGACACTGTTATACAGCCTGTAATACCTGACAAGGTACTGAAAATATATACTACCTATAGTAGAAAAGAAGAAAACAGCATACAAATTATCTGTTTTATCGCGTAATCGTATTCCTTGTTCCACAGATTTTTGTTTTTATTTGGTTTCGTTTGAAAAGTGACTTCGTCGAAAATGTCCTCAGTGAAGTCAGGAAAATCAACAGTTTGAAGATCATCATCAACATTAGCATCAGAAGAGATGTGAGCAATTTCTGCTCACCTGATCGATGTAAAACTTATAGCAAAGGTATCATGTTTGAGTCATTGAAATGGTATAGTTTACTTTTTCAGATTTTTTTAAGTCCGAATTTTTTTATTCATGTCGCTACATCGTATCCCTTATTCCGCAGTGAGCACGCTATGGGTGGAGCAGCGCCGTGTTTAGACAAGCGACGTCAGTCATCAAAGGAGCCAGCCACCTGACCCAGTGCTGGCGAGGCACAAGCGCGCTAGTCTCACATCGAAATGGGTTCAAGCGTGCTGTACAAAGCTTGTACAGATTAAAATGCTCTGGAAAATTATGTTAATTCTGAGTTCATGGTATTATCACTTAGTATAAAGACTTGCCATCATATATACTTGTCAAGTATGTGACTCAAGTTCGATTTATAACGTTACTTGTTATTATACTTTATTTATATTAAACTTATTACAACTTTAACGAAAAAATAGGATTTCAAAGCAATTGCATCGCCTGTTTTCTAATTTTATTTGTATCTGTGTATTCAAAGATACATTAGTCAAATTTTATTTAAACTTAAGTGTAATAAAAATAATTCCCAATTTTACTTAAGGATGGTATTCCCTCTTCATAAATATATAAAACCAAACGGCAAGTACACCCATTTAAATTCAAAAATGAATTTACCAAGTCGGTTTATAAATGGAACTATGTAGTATCAAACATAAAAAATACAATCTAATTGGGAACATCAACGGACTTCAAAAGACGGTGGGTCTTTTGAAGTCGGCGGGTTTTCTGAAGTCGGTTAATTTTTCAAGTTGGTAGAAATCACCTCCAAACAATTCCTATAACATAAAATGAAAAACAAAAAAGTGTCATTCCATTAGCAATGCATTAACCATTTTCAAAGTAACTCTTGAGATAAATAGGGCTGTTGTGACAGGGATAAAAATGTTGAGCACAGACAAACTGGAGCGCAGACAACCGCTGTGAGACGTCCTGTGAGTGACGTACCTACTCCAAGCTCGGAACTAAACTAGAACGAAGCGAAACCTAGTTACGACTCACACAACTATAGTAATAATACTAAACATACCTCGGACATACCACCACATCTTAAAATAAGCTTATTTTCTGCTTATTTCGTTAAATTTCGTATTTAAGTTCACAACAAACGGAAACAATGCAGTATGGAATTTTCACGGAATTTTAACAATTTTCTTTAGTCTCATAACAAGGAATGGACAGAAAGAATGAAATAAAAGAAAATACTTTTTGATGCATAGTTGTTTTAAAAGATGGCGGTATGATCCTCGATTACGTATACCTGTTAAAAGTACTATCGCCTTGTTACCTTTGTATTCACAGCGTATAGGCGATCTGATCTTAAATAGTCTCTGCACCAACCTTAAACAAGACTAGAACCCTGGGTGACGTCATGCATGACTGGGTGACGCGTGTCTACGCCCAAACATTGAGACGGTCATAACGCTGAAATGTCTTTATCTACATTTTAAATGCAATCATGAAATTTTTAAAACGAATTATAATAAAAGCATAACCAAATAAATCTATAGGAAGTCCGTACCCATACCCATGTAGCCATTCTGCGCAAGACATGAACCAGCTATCTTGTCACAACGCTTGCAAGTGTAGTTGGCTATCGCACGTCCAGGATAAACACAAGAATCCTTCATGGTGAACTATGGGGCCGACAGCGGTATCTCTGCGGTCGACCTGTTCTACGCCCTCGCAAATATAGCTATAAATTTAATAATTAGTCTCAAAATTTAACAAAACGGACATTTTACTTTATACACTTTGCATTACACCTATTTGTTTTGACATTTACAATGTTTATGTCCTTTTGCTATTTTTAATACAGAAGAAAACATAGCACGCAACGAAACAAAATCATTGTGAAATCGTGCCGGTTTAGAATCTGTTCGGTAACAGGGTAAGCGCACACCGCGCTACTGGGAGTGTGTCCAAGCGACAAGCTAAAGCTTCGCGCACACGGCGCGATATGTCGCCATAGCGTGACGTATGCTTCAGTAATCGTATTGAAATAGCATATCGTATTTTTTATGTCTGAAGAGTAGCAAACGAGCGTACAAACCATCTGATGTTAAGTCATCCACGTACAACCACAAACAAACCTCAAAGCCGATGTAAGCCGGCACCACCGCCACCCTCATAACCCGCCGTTGCTTTATGGGTAAATAAGTTACTACTAACTAAATTAAATTAAATTTTGGCTTGTTCGAAATATCGGCAATCAATTTGAAAGGTGGTAGAGCTGTTAGAGCTCGCCCGGGGCGGCACCACCGCCACCCTCATAACCCGCCGTAAAGCAACACGTTCTTCATGTATTGTGT
>DWON01005535.1:0-14821 GCA_018251015.1 Phocides pigmalion okeechobee
GTATACCAATGCTTCGTAAACACCTTCATGTATCCCAAGTACCATGACACCAATGATTTAATAATTAAGCTTATCTTCAGACCTCTTGAGTTTATATTCCTTGTCATATTCTTCATATTATACACTGTTTATTATTATACACTGTTCTTCATATTATACATCAACTTTGCACAATTTACATTATTCAATTCACATAATCGTAATGAGAGTAACTTATTATTTACAGGAAGAAACAAATGAGCTCCAATCGTCAATATTCATCATTTCCAAATTTAAGGGCCAATTAAAAGACAACAATTGCTGTCCTCTTTGTAACAGGGGATTTGACAATGAGACTGAGGTGTGTACTGTATCATATACAACATTATAATTTCCCAAAAAAAAAAACTGGCGTTACTAAAGCATAAGAGTGATTATAGATACTATTATCATGAATACTCAATGAATGGGTGTAAGTCAGTAACAAAATCCCAATTTTCGGAATGGAATGTAATTGTGATACCTACATCTATTCACAACTTTTTGCTATTTCTCTCTTGGAGGGGAATTTTCTAAAACATTACTACAAGTCATATTTATGTATAAACATTAGTCTTTAAGAATTATTTACATAATTCAAATAGTATGAAAATCCATACAAGAATTTTGTTTAATTTTCCCAACAGATCAATAAATAATGGGGTTCTATCATAACCATATAAAAGAGCAAATGGCAACTTCGTTTTGTTTTACGACAATATAAAGTATTGTGCAAATATTTCAGGTGACAGATCTGATATCCCAGCTGGCGACTCAGGTGATGAACGTGCCCGCGAAGCTGGAGCGCGCCACAGAGGAGTTGCAGCGCGCCGCAGCCAAGAAAGAGGACCTGCTCGCCATGCGCTCGCTCAACGAGAAAATCAACACTCTCAAGGGTACCGACATACCCAAGCTCGAAGAACGATTGACTGATCTTGATAAGGTAACGTCCTTTTTTAAAATACTGTAAAAAAATTCGGCCTGATAACCATGTCTCCTCTAGCCACCGGAAATACCAAATTGAACCTCAACTTAGGTCCAGACAAACACCATTTGCCTCCACCTAAGGTCTTAGCACCTTGGATAGTACATACTTGAGAATTTCCCAAGTAAACACTGACATCTCAAGGCCCACAGTCCCTTGAGCTACAGACATCAGAGCCGTGGAAAGGCAAAAGTAGGATGACCACTTTTCTTTATTCTGATTGGATCCTGTGAAAGATCAGGAGACCTACATGCATATAAGGGTGTTTGTGAAGTAAAATCTGAAGTAAAATGCATATAGCAAGATATAATAACAATCATATAAAAATTACATAAAACAACTTAACAGATTAAATAAAAAATAAACAATATACATTGACAGAACAAAAATTTGAAAACAGAATTTTATATAACCTTCCGGGCTGTGTATGGTGAGTATCCCTGAAAAAGTGGTTTTGTATGTTTATAGGTTTATTCCAACATGTGTACAAATATAACAACATTTCTTATAATTTCTTCTCAATTTTAAACGTACATAGTATATGTATTTTTTTCGTATATGCAATAATTGTTATGTATTATATGTACAGCAAATAGGAGCCATTACCGAGTCAACAGAGGAGCTGTCGTTGTCGGTGGCGGAGCCGGAGCAGAAGCTGGCCTCCGCGCGTCAAATCAAAGGGGACATGCCGCTGTTAGATCGTTACACTAATGAAATCAAAAGCACTACTAAGGAGGTGAATATAGAATGCTAATAAATGATATATTGTTGTAGTGACCATCCTCTAATATATTTTAATACTTAACCTTGGTGAGTATAATATATTTTTCAATTGAATGAATGCGCCGTGACTTTTTAGAGGCCCCAGGCGCTCCAAATAAAATCAATCAAATCAAATGTTCTTTATTGTGGAAAATAGGTTACATAATGAAACAGTTGTAAAACTCGTAGGCTTCATTATTTTATACGAGCTTATATTTAATTAACACGAAAGTCGCATTTTTATCTCCTAATGAGACATACAGTTAATAGATTGCAGACATATTAATAAATCACAATCAGTTTAACACTAGACTAGACGTGCTAAACATTTATGTTATATGTAGCATGGTATTGTTTATTAATGATAGATTTATTTACAGCTGGACACAATCAAATCCCAATGTACTGATCTCATAACGGACATCACTTTAGATGATGCAATTGCAAAGCAAAAGGAACTGAAACAGAAGATAAGTACGTTGCGCGCGCGCATTAAGAGCGCACACAGTAAGATCAACGCACATAACAAGCGGTTGCAGACCATGGCTGACAAAAAGAACAAAATGAAGGAGGATATGCTTAATGTACAAAAAAAGGTGTATAGAAAATATATACTTGGTCTTTAGGCACTCTGGCAATCATAAATAATTATAATTTTAAAGGTGATAGAGCCGTTAGAGCTCGCCCGGGGCGGCACTACCGCCACCCTAAAAACCCGCCGTAAAGCAACATGTCCTACATGTATTGTGTTTCGGTTGGGGAGGTGTGGTTGCCGGATACCCATCATTGGAGGCGACCATCTTAGTCTTCAAGAGTAGGAAAGCATCCGCGTCCATCCTTAAATAGAACTTCTGCTCTATTTAAAATTGGATGTGGTTGTCCATGGGCTGCAGTGACCACTTAACATCAGGTGGCCTGCATGCCCGTTTCTTACTCTTCTTACAAAACTCCGAAATGAGTGAAACTATCGGAGCACGGCCGCTCCCCAGGCACAAGAACTCGACTGAAGGGAGATCTCCCTTCGCCAAAATGTAATATACAAGCGTGGGTCAAATTATTAAACAATTTTCAGTATGACACACTGATAATGTGAGTACATCTATTTCAAATGAGGTATTTTTGACAGATCCAAGAGTTATACAACTTGCAAGAAACACAAAAGCAGCTTGAAGCAGACAAGGAGAAGTTCATTGAGGAATTGAAAGAACTAAATGAAGGAACTGAACCTCTCGCAGCTGTGCTGAAGAAGAAAGAGGATTCCAAGAACGAAATGGTCAAGAAGAATAGGTTTGTGTTGTTTCAAAGACTATCATATACTAAACACTTCGTTTATTTAAATTTGTTTATTCAAACTGAAGTCTGGGATTCAAATCCCCCTCGGACACCTTTGCTATATAAGGCACATTTGAGTTTGTAAAATGCAAATATGCCACAAAATTTTGGTCTCAAGTTATATTTCTACAATATTAGTGCCTTTCTGCAATGCTAGAAATCCTAGTGTCGAACAAAATATAAGTGTGTACAAGCTGTTATTACCGAATATATTTAAAAATAGCTCATAAACTAATTCATGATCTCATTTATATAAAAAAATGTTATTGCATTTTCATTTGTAACTATTAATTTGACAGCAAATTATTTTTTTGTTCTATGTTTTAACAGGGGTGAAGTAGACATCAAAAATAGTTATATTATGAAGGTAGTTCATGCATTTGATAAAGTGGAGTCTGTTCAAAAGGAAATTAAGCAGCATCTGGACAGAAATATACCAAATGAGATAGAGAAAATCAAAAAGGCAAATGACAAGCTAATGGACAAACAAAAACAGATCATGATTGATCGAGACACGCTTACCAAGAGGATAGATACCCTTAAAGATGAAGTTGCGAGGCAGGAGGTATGCTACTTTTTGTTACTATTTGAAATCTATTGCCGTTTATCAACTCATTTTAATACAGATTAATTAACTCTAGGTTTACAAGCGCAATTTGGATGATAATCTGAAGCTATTAACAGCTCAGGCGGGGATAGCTAAGCATGAGGAGGAATTAAAAGCCATTAATGAGAAACTGAGTGGTGTCAGTGTGGAGATGATAGCGGAGAAAGAGCCTTTGCTTGTGCAACATACCAAATTGTTCACAGAGAAGACTCTTAATGAAGGAAGCTTGCGAGAACTCAAGGTTTGGAAAATGTGTTGACAATTTGTTCAATTCCATTAATGTTTTTTTTTATGTTAGTAGAAAGAAAACGAGCATGTACATAATTAAGTATAGAATGGTTCCTGCAGCCCAAAAACATCCACTACCAAACTCTGTAGTCCTGTCTAAAGATGTGTGCTACTTCTGAGAACTAAGACGATTGCCTCGCTTATAAGTGTAACAGGCAACTGCACCCCTCCAAGTGAAACACAAGAATCGCTTTATGGCAAACTATGAGGATATTTTTGGTACTTCCTTGTTCGACCTTGTATCTACTGTATTGCATCTATAATTTATCTCATACTGGTGCATTCATATTTTATAATAATTAATTCATTTGATCAGGACCAATTGAAACGAAGCAAACTCGATTTAAATAAATCACTAAAGAAAAATGTGGAAACTAAATACAGACAAGCATTTTACAAGTTGCATGTTACAAAAGCAATTGATAAAGATATAAGAGACTATTCTGTGGCCTTAGAGAAGTGTCTAATGGAGTTCCACCGAGAAAAGATGGAAAATATCAACCTGATTATAAGGTAATAGCAATTAATGTGTGTAAATGTACATTTTACTATCATTAAACCCTGTGTGATGGACCCACTGGCGACTACAGGGCTGGTCGCATCTCGTGCAGAGAATTGCGATTGTTTCTGGATCCGGCTTCCTGTAGATTGTTTAACTTAACTTATTATGGGCATATAATATTAGAACTGAATTATTTTTTGTAATATCGACTTTTGCGCCATGATAGCCGCAGGCGAAACTATAAATAAACGAAACGAAAAAAAATATGACTCCTTAATCGAAAGTCATTGTTTTAATAATGTTAGTAATTTATTAATAATGCTTAAATTTATACCTGTCCTATGTTAATGATAAAATCATGTTTAATGCAATTCCGCGCATTTGAAATTTACTTGGGGTCCTAAAAATTATTCCATCATATTCAATGAGTGCGGCAGACATGTAAATGAATTTTGAATATCAATCCTGATTTTTACATATTTTGTTATAGACAAATGTGGAGAAAGATATATAGAGGAAATGATATTGATTATATCGAAATAAAGACTGAAGGAGGCATGACTGCAGAATCAGATCGTCGTAAATATGATTACAGGTAACATATCTCGCCTTTTTAATAATTGTAAGAAATAATGCATAATTTAATAAGGGTTTGTGGAATACCACTCAAAATATTAATTTGTTCTTAAAGATCGTTTAAATCATTAGAAAAGTTCTAACGAATAGATACTTACAATGCCACAGGAAGTTAACAAAGTTTCTATAATAGTATGCAAGAGAGAATGACATCGGGGATGCCGTGTTGCAAAAAAAAAATAGTTATGACCATATTGCAGTTACTAATTGTTTACTATTTTTTCATTTTTATCTGCATTTACCCATTATCACAATTTGTATCTGTTATTCTAAAAAACAAATTGTGTGTAAATACAAAAGTTATTGTTGCAGTCATCCCTAAAGCCTCTTTGGATATAAACTAGGCGTTTCCAGTAAAGGAGGAAAACCTAGTACCAGTAATGTTTATATTGTATCTGTTATATATAGATATAGTGTATTTCAAATTGTAGAGTGGTCCAATGCAAAAACGGCGTGGAAATTGATATGAGAGGGCGCTGCAGTGCGGGGCAAAAAGTTTTGGCCTGTCTTATTATTAGACTGGCTTTGGCTGAAACTTTTAGTTCGAGGTAAGAATACAAATCCAGACAATTCTCATCTACTCTGATATCTATAAAGTTAAAATAAACAAGAGTAGAAATAACGTACGAAATTTAATACGTAATTCGAAAAACACAATCAGATGCTACATGTAGATAATGCTCTAAAAGTTAAATCGAGATTAAGTTAATTTTTGTTATCGCATTAGTTTTCTTACTATAATGTTAAAATTTTCAGATTTGGTATCTTAGCACTGGATGAACCTACAACAAACTTAGATGAAGAGAATATCAAAAGTCTATGTTCAGCGCTGGGCGAAATAGTACAAGAACGAATGACGCAGAAAAACTTCATGTTTATTATAATCACCCACGACAGGGAGTTCATTGAGTCTCTAGGAAATATTGATAAAGTTTCCCACTTCTATGAAGTTTCCCGAAATGATGATGGCAAATCACGTGTTAAGAAAATAAGATTCTCCTAGTTTATAGTACTTACTAAAGTCTTAATTTGCATTTGTAGGACAAAACTGCCAGTTCAAAAATGTCTATATGGTGTCACTGTTTGTGATGCATATAGAAATATATTGGTAAATTGTGTAGAGTACATCATTAAATAAATCAGTGTCCTCTTTTAACTGTGTTGTCATCATTTTATATGGATAAGGTTATATATTCATTTAATTTTTTGCCATGTACCATTCAACATGGATTTCACAACGTAATCAGCAATTTCAAACTTTGGTCCATCTTCGTTATTTAATTTACATTTTGTTATCCTTAAACTTTTAATGCAGTACTAACATCCACTTGCAGAAAGATCAATATAAATTACTAATCAATAACCGAATAACTTGTTTACGGATAATACATGCTTGCTTATAATTATGTAAAAAAAAGTTGCACCCTAACCGTCAGTTTTGTCTCTTGAAATAAAATTTGACTTTAGTTTGTCAAAACATCTATAACCATTCCTTATTACTGTTGCTATTTCAATTAGTCCCTAAGAAGGCGGTGCCTTAAGTTATGTTTATGAGTAATCATTACATAAATTTTGTAAGAAGATTAAATTTTTTATATTAAGTTGTAAACTTTCATTTTGCATACATTGTATACCTTAAATATTTTTTCAACAAAAAAACTTAAATCTGTCATCTTCTTAAATAAACTACACTGTAGATATTCCGATATTTGTATAGTTGATGCTAGTTGAACTTCATTTCCAGAGATATGACACAGAGGTAGCCATAATTCTATCAAACTAGCCTTGAAACCTTCATGAATCAAAGTTACACAAACAAATAAAACACTGATATAGAATTATAAAAGAGCAATTATATTACATAAATAACAGCTTATTTAGGTTATTACTAATTATATGAACCCATTACGATTCCCGTTATGACATTCAGTGGCTTACAGATTTCAATCTGATCAATTTGTAATATCTTGCTTTCTTGCAAGTTGGTCAAAGTCACGCCTAGTAGCTCTGCTATTTGAGATGGTGGAAATGATTGAGAAAGACATTTCGTAATATATGGAACTAAATCCTCTGAGAAACAAACACAAAGAGATACGAAATTCTGTCTCTCGATATCAGTAAACGCCTGTTGCTCCTTGTGATAGAAAGCTATCAAAATCTGCGTAGCCTTTTCAAAAGATTTCCTGAATGCACAATATACACATTTAACTATATTCAGTGGTGCTGTAACTCGCAAGGAGTTTAACACAGTCAATAAACCATTACAGTACTCTGCTAGTGGATAATAATCGAGCAAATTTTCTGGTGGTCCAATGGCCATGCTTTCGTTTACAGGTCTTGGTACATTCTTAATGGTAGAAACTTTATATGATCTCATTGTAATTTCAAATTGGTTGTCTACTTTTTCTAACCCACTGTGGAATTGTTTTAGAATAATATTTCGAAATAATGGAGTCAGTACACATCTCAAATCAGCCCCAACTCTTCCAAAGGATAGACACAGATACATGCATTGATTTAGTAATGATTCAAAACTAGATTCATCTTCTTTTAGTATGTCTTGATTTAATAGTTGAGCCAATACTTCAACCTGTAAAGATAAATAAATACAATAAATTTTTTTACTAAATGACTTAATATACTTTATGAATGATTATAAAGAGTTACATTTTACTTTAAAATTATTGCAGTAAATTTAGTTAATTTGCACTTCATTGTATAGGTTCCGCGATCTTCCTGTTCTCCACAATAAAGATTGTTCCTATTAGGGTATGATCACAATAAATCAAGATTTTTAAAATAGCCTGTAATCTTGATGGTAAGAAATAAAAAATACCATCATGTACAATAAGACTTAGTAGTACTTTAAATTACCTTTTGTTTCAGCCAACACGACAAGGCACTGGTACCATTTAGTTCATCATCTCTCATTTTTGACTCTTGGGCATCTGATAAGAATATTGATTTGTGTTGTGTCAATACATTAAAAATATGTATTCTGTGTAGTTCTACAATCCTTCTTAGTAATTTTTCAGATGCTGAAAAAATTAAATGTAAAATAGGTGTAATTAAATAATGGTAACAGGACCATTATAGAAATATTAGACTAAAATAAATATATTTAAATACAATACTCTCTGTGAACTCTACTTACACTCTGTATTTTTCGCATCCTCAAGTGTCTTTTCAAACCAAGCATTCCTAGCCTTCAGAAAATGTAAATGGAGACCATCTGACATCAAAGTGCCATTAATTTTATTTCCCAACAATTGTATACGACTATACTCATCATCTGTAGATTTGAATACTGTATTTGCGCGTCTTAGGTATCCTAAAATCTATCGAATTTATATTTGAGATGATTTCATTCAAAAAATTTAACGAAGCTAAAAAGTGATAAATGATATCTAAGCAAGATATACCTGTAAACATTGAGGTAATGGTAGATCATAACGGAGTTGATTAAATAGATGATAAAGTGTTTCAAACCACAGAGTCATTATTTCAGATGTTGTATTCTGAAAAATGAAATTATTTGTCACGTTAATAATAAATTGTTTATAAGTTAAATTTTGCAGAATAATTTGCAGACCTGTATTATAGGTATCTCTGAATATCTCTTGGATAAATTTCGAATAAAAGTAAATATGTCTAATGCACTCTCGTAGTCCTCAGCATTGAGTGCCTCTCGCATCAGAGAAGGTAATTCCAATAGTTCCAAAAGCTTGTCACTTTGATTGCGGACACTACTGAATCTCCTGAAATACCAATTTTTATAAATAATTACATTATGCAACCATTTTATATTTAAAAAGGTTTTGGTTACTTCCATAATTGATGTAAATAGATTGACAGGCAAGGAGAGCTCAGCCTTCTCTTGTTTAAGAAGTAACCCTATATTTTTGGTAGCATAGTACAAAGTATTGCACTTGGCACCACTATTAGGAGAAACTACTTATTAAAAGAGACTACCATTAGAAAAAACTAAGGAGGAAGCCTCTGAATTCTAATTTTATCAATATTAATACTTTAACTACAGGAAAAATAACATTTGTGTGTTGACTTTAGGTAATGCAGATGCAGCCAAACACCATCTTCAGTGTTACTTCATCCATTTACTTACTTTTTCTCTTGTATTATATTCCCAGCCATTTGCGAAAAACTCTCACATTCCTCTACAAAGCTGGGCATTGTGTCTAGAACAGTTGCTACAGCCTTTTTAGATTTTCCCAAATCCTTCATGATAGTTTGTGAAATTTCAGCTGTCTCCACAAATGTTTTGTAGTTAGTAAATGCAAGATCTTGGGTCTGTTCAGTGAGATGACCCATTTCTTCTGTCAATCTCTCTGGTTCCTTCCGAATATGCTCCCAGTTTTGAGAGCCCAATTTTTTTATATAATCAGTGACATCACTAAAATAGTCTGTATTTTCTGCAAATTAGTAATATTATCAAATGAATATCAGCTATTGCTATCAAAGATTTTCCCTGTGGTATAAAACACTGCTGGGTATTATTGGCGGAAAGTGCTTGTGGCTTGTATACAGCTGTGTGCGTAGAAAACTGAATGAATAACGGACGAACACAAGTGCTATATTTACGTCAGCGCTTCAGGACAGCGAGCGGAAACAAAGTCTGTGTATTCGTAAATGTTATACGGATACTAAAAAATACAAAATTATAGTGAATTGTCGGCACATCTTCAGTCTTGAGAATACAGCTCCAGTTGAGTTTCGATATAATATATGAGCACCGAAGTCAAAATAATGTAAAGCACTTATTATTAGGAATAAAGTTATGTTATCTTACCAGTAGTTGAATCTGGGAACAATAGCTGACATAATTCTTTTAATTCAGAAGCCATCTCTGATGTTATATTAAAGTTGGAATGCAAGCACAGTATAATATTGTATTTATAAGTGTAGTGTAAAACTGATTATCTGATAACAATTAACCACTGTAATTAACCCGTATGTAAAATAATTAGAATAGAAAGAAGAGCAAGTATTGTGGCATTACATCAAACACTATGTGTAATGAAGACAAGAATAAATATTTCCCTCATTAAAAAATAAATATAAACAAGATTTAATTTTAATATAGTATATTACTATATTCTCATAACTTCTTACATATGACGTTGACTGTTGACGTTCGTCGGACGGTCGTGTCAGTTGCTTGTCACTATCAGAAAGTTGCAAATTTTCTTTACAATAAAAAATATGAACTTTAAGAAAAACTTAAAGAAAAAAATAAAAAATACAGTTAATATTAACTTTAATTAACGTTAAATATTTATATTAAAATTTATATTTTCATAGTAAAAACAATGACCGCAGATAGTATCATATTTATTGCGTTTTTATTCTGTGACAATCTACCGTATAGAAGAATTTATTGTAAAAATAATTTTGGATACGGAGTTTGCAAGATAGCCATTTGCCTAATAACCAAAAATCTAAATATTCTGACAGATATTGCTCAAAAACTTTGATTTGTAAATGCCTATCTACAAAAAGACATTTTCGGTGAGATTAAAGTCCATTGCACGGTAATACAAGTTTACTTTGATATGTTCGCTCTTAGTAAACTACATTGCTAAGTTCTGTGATTGCGTCATGTAAACGTATAGATATAGGATGTGGATTCGATTATCAGGTAAATCTTTTCAATCCGCAGTGTAAAAGCACAATTTCTATTATAATTTAAGTGCAATTTCTTTGTTATTAAAGAACTTGAAGTTTGTTTAGATCTCTTAACCTTTTCTTTTGACGTATAACCTAATATTCATTTTCAAGTCTTGAGACTTGACACCATTTTTGTTTCGCCTTAACATCCGTATTTACATTTTGTGATTGTTATGACTTCCTTATTTGCAGGGCTAAAAACATAGGGTAAAAAGTAATAGTTTGAGTTAATTCTTAAATATGATGATGTTTGTTTATTAAGGTTATGTTGATGTTTTGATTTGAAGTAAGATGTATGGGGAATTATTGACAGAAGTGTCTCAGCTGCGATTGAAACATTTGTGTTCGTAGTGCTAAAAATGTCGATGCGGCATATGAAGATCGCCAAACTGTTTACATTTTTGTGCCACAAATTATTGTCAGTTATTTATCTGCATACTATAATATTAATATGGCAAATGATATATTCAAATACAATTTCTCACAAAAAACTGTGTAATATAAATTTATGAATAAATATATTAAATAATTTTTAGACATTGATTCAAAATATTTACCAAAAAAGATTGTAATACATCAAAAAAAAATATGTTTATTTGAATATATATTTATTTATATATATGATGAGATAAAGTTTTATACAGATCAACATAAAAATGTGCAAGCAACAGCATTCTATTTGATGCCTGAAATGTAAGACAATACTAGGATGGAGGGTGATGCTGAAGAGTTTACTCTTCATTGGGGGGAAGAAGTTGAAGTTAAGGTAACTATAACACTTTTTATCCCTGTTTTTCTTGTTTAATTATTTTCTTGAAAGTGAGCAAAGATCAAAAATAATTTTGGCAAACAATATTTTCTAACTTTAAAATTAGGTATTGCTATACATTTTACAGTAGGAATATTAGGTCATATAGTAAGGCCAAAGCTAGTGATCAATGCTGGTACATAAGTATGCATTTTTTATAATATGTTAGTTCATTCATAGTTCACTTGGCCTACATACACCAATTTTAAATAAATCTGCTTTGTAGACAATGCTTAATATACATTACAACAAAATGTTTTAATCATTGAGTACATAGTGATGAAAAATAAATAAATTCTGATCATCAAGCCTCATTTTATACTTTTACTAAGAATGCAATTTTGGATTGATTTAACAGGCTCTAATTTAAGAGCAAAAATGAAAAAGGCTCAATGGCATTTTATTTATTAACTATTTTATTAATAAATTAGTAATTTGGTGTAAAAATCCTACATTTTAAATTATTTTGCAGGTCATAGACATATGTATGTAAACCCGAATAGTGGCACTGTATGTCATCTACAATCATACTTGCACAATGCACTTTCCATTGTAATTGGCTATACTCATGTTTTATTTTTTTTCTCATATCCTTTTTATTTTTTCCATTATTTTAGCACTCAGCTGTAGTGGCATCTGAAGTAATATGTGGCCTTGATAATGTCCAATCTGTATCATATTCAAACATGGTATGAAACTTTTGTTTTTTATACAACCATAATGGGAGTGTGGCCCTAATTATTATTGGATTTACGTTATTTGTCTGAAATATCAATATAAATATGTATATCATGTTGATAACAAATACTAAATACAATGAAGTTATCTAATCTTTAATTATACTATTCTGCAAAAATGTTATGTCATGATATATATATATGTATGTGTGGAAAAGCTTCTAGTGATAAAAATAGGCTACCACTCCTAATGCTAGTAGCATACAAATAATGCATGCATATGAAAGTCTAAAACACACCATAAACCATATATCACCTATGATATAAAAAAAAACTCATTACTTCATAACAGCAAATAAAATACACCAATATCCACTTCTAAATTTAAATATCAAAATTAATTCAGTGTTTAGTATAAATGAAAGCCTTGAATATATGTACATAGTACCAGTTTATTATTTGTCACAAACATCTCCTTTTATTTGGTATTAAGCATATTTTGACCATTTGTAATTTGTTCTTTACATAGACGTCAGAAGAAATAATAGCGGACACTGATCAAATGGCTGCAGAGAACCTAATGTACTTATCGCAAGATGTAGTCAGCTATGCGGATAGTTCAGAGTTGGCAGATGATTTAAAGGTTGAGTGTGTAACAGAAGAGGTTATCACTGATGATTGGGTTATGCCAGGTGGACAGGAAAGGTATGTTATGCAGTGCATTTACGGTTTTTTGGTACTAACAGACATCATTTTTCTCATAAAATTTTGTTAAAACTATTCATAAATATTTATGGCATACAAGGTATGTCATAAATATTTATTCAAGCATGTCAATTTAAGAACCCAATATAGTATGTTAATATAAAGTAACACAAAATATTATAATTACTGATGATTTTTAAAAAATATTTTGAATATCAATGACTGTATAAACTTTATGTTGCAAGAGTATATTATAATAAATAGTATATCTTATTGCATTGATAAAATACCTAAAAATATGGTACTTGATTATATTACAGGAGAAAAAATATTCCTATAACATTTATTTTCTATTTTTTAATTCATTATAGAGTGGAAGTGCCTTTGGAACATTTATCTAATCCAGTTGCAGACGTTAAGATAGAAAATGAAATTGATGTTCCTTTGCCAACTGATCAGGTATATTATTTTTATCACATGTTTAGATACTTGGGTTTAATTCAATAAGGCTTCCAATTTAGATATATTGATGATATGTGTCATATGTGAAATTGGATCTGGCATGAAGTACAAAATAAAAGGATAATTAATAACAATTATAAACAAAAAAACAAGACATTGTTTGTACTTAATAATCAAGGTTTGGGAAGTAGAAATATGGCCACGATTAAATTCAGGTCTTATAGCAGGTCTGGGGCATAACACACTTAACAATTATTTATACAATAGGTAGTTTGTGAATAGTGTCTTTATGTACAAAACATCAACCAAATATAATATTAACAACACTCCACAAGTTTCGTCTTTATTAACATATAAATCTTTTAACCTTATATAATACCTGAATTTGTTTTCAAAAAATGAAAATTTTCTCTATATAAAGTTGTAAAAAAACATCTTCAATTACATACATCTCATGTGCCTAACCTACAAGTCCATTCGGAAGTACACATTCAAAATTCTTTACTATACTGATCTTTTGAAAATCAACAGGATGAATACACGGCTATGAGGCCGTGGCCGTGCGATTTCTGCTCACGGCGGTTCCGCAAGAAGGCCGCGCTGATGAACCACATGGTGGCGCACCAGAACGACCGGCCGCACGCGTGCAACCTGTGCGGCGTGCGCTACGTGCGCAAGTGCGACCTCATGAACCACCTTAAGGTGCACGCCTTCGTGCCGGATGACCCCGATCCTGCTGATGGTTATGGTGAGGTTATTTTTCACATTGTGCATTTCACATTGTGCATTGTGTATGTTTAAAACTTTGACTACGACGTTCATATATTGTATCGAGTCAGCATTTTGGGAGACTGCACTAAACTGGAGCTGTGTTCTGTAGACTGAAGATACGCCGACAAATCATTACAGCTCCAATGAAGTGCCTTCTGCAACGTTGACTAGATGCAATATATGAGCGTCTCCGTGAAAGTGTTAAAATGACAATTCATATGTTTAAAATAATTGTATTTTTTCAGATGATGTATTAGATAACAGCCAAGTAACTAAACCAAAGAAAAAAAGAGGACGACGGAAAAAGAATCCAGAACCTGTTGAGGTAAACTAAGGCGTAACTTTTAAAAATAGGTGGCTACAGATGTATGTAAATATATGACATAATTCTCAAATAAGCAAATTTCAAGTATTGTAACTTAAAATAATTTAGATGCAAACATAATTTTTATTATTTTATTTCGGGTTACTGATATGATTTTTATGTATATAATACATATAACATCCTTCTGACACCCTAATACAAAACTAAGATTTATAATAAGATGAACTCTTATCGTTAAAATATTTAACATTGTACGAA
>DWON01005536.1:0-14821 GCA_018251015.1 Phocides pigmalion okeechobee
CATGATTTATAGCAGTTGTCATAAGCAGTAATGTTAATGGTATGAAATTTATTTTTGCATTTCGGAGGTCGAGGTTCAATTCCTTACTTCAAGATATTTTTTAAGACATGGCTTAATAGCTTATATATAATTATATTGTAACAATTGTAACAAAGAAAAAGTATTGCCAGAAAAACTACCTGCTACTTCTAAATAAAAGTTGTATTATTGAGTAACAACGTACAAATGTATTTTTAGACAAAACAAAGTTCCATTATAGAGAAGTTGTTGTTTGTTTCTACACCTCGCTTTTCCACGTCTGTCTGTATCAGGACACTCGATGGCTAGTGACATGGCTCCGAGAATAACGCCTTCATTCGCGACAAGACAATGATATACGATATGTTAGCGCTCGGTATGGAAAGTGATGTGGGGAGTGTATCGACATCTACGTCCGATGCATACTATATGACCGAGCAAGGGCTGAAACATATGCGTTCTTTCTAGTAGATTTACTTCGGAAAAGTAACGAAAAAAAGACTTGTTACTATATTTTTATTAACTTTTGTGGACTCTTTGTTCGTATTCTAAAGTGTCGCTTTAGTTACTGAACTTTGGCACTAACTCAGAATAGTCAGCTTCGACTCTTGTCAGGCTTCGCAGTGATATTCTACTGCCTTTCTATGTACCTAAAACTTTTCCTTATATACATGATAATTTGGGTGCCCTTATGACAGTTGATGAGTTTATACTTAATATTTTTCTTCTCTTAAGATCTGCAGAGCTATGTGTGAATTTTCAAATTCACACATGTACCACGAAACTCTTCTGTGACAAAAATAGCCCACAGAATTATGTACTTTCACAATTAAACTGAAGAAACTCAACTAAATTATAAATATTATGTTTTTGCGTCATTCCGTTTCTTTCAGTATGAATAAAACCTTCCAGTATGTGCTGCAGTTTCAAGTTTAAATTTTGTTAAAAGTGTCTATAAGTACTAAATAATCGTCACTTTTTAAAATAAGTCAAGATAATTATGAAATAGCAATAACTGTTTCCCCACTACAAAAAACTTTAGTATAATTATGAAATCCATTTTCTATTCATTAGTCGTCATTTTTATTTCTAATGAATTTGATTTATTTTAATAGATATATCACTTACAATTGGTTGACTTTTCAGAGAATAGAATTAGGTGTATTTTCAAAGTCAGAAATATATTTTCAATCGACAGTGCGTACGGAGAGCTTCGATAAACCGATACTGTGAACGTTCTTAAGAATGCTTGGTTATTTCCCTGCAGTCGTCGCCGCCGCCGTCCGTCAGCACTCTCCGCGTATGACGTGAATACCAACAGTTTTTGCGGCGCATAATCGGCCGATAATCTCGCATTACCATGTGATATTGCGACGTGCGATTTCGTTTAAAAAATGCGTGATGTCGTTTCTACTGCATCACATTATCACTAAATTCCTTTACACTCCATATATAGATTTGTGCCTCACTCTTGTTAGATAGTGAGAGTCTCATGTATAAATACTACTTACAAGAATGAATTACACGGCGCAGGCCCAATATTACTCTATTATTGTCATTGCTTTTCATGTAACAGCACGGCAATAGTCAGAAAGTTGTCGATTTTAAAATTATAATTAACAGCAAGCAAGCGAAAAACGGGCGGTTATGGTCAAAATCAAAAGCAAAACATTTAAAGCACATTTTTCCCAGTATTCTCCTTTTCATGAATTTACTTATTATCGTCCACTGCCGAGTATGAATCCGTCTGAAATAAATACTAATTCGTACAAGTAATGAAAATTACTTTTTAATATTATTTTTAGTGGAAGTTCGGCCTGTCACCAATATCCTAGGACTGGTCTTGTTGTAAATAATTATTATGACCCCAAGTCAATCACATGTCTCGCATTACTTGCTATTTGTCATAATCATAAATTTAACAATGACTACGATTCAGTATGTTCATATGGATTTTTTATTTAGAGCATGAATTGTTCATTGCACGATACGAATTTGGTGACATGTCGCAAATGTTACTTTTATTAGTGATTGAAGGTCGGAACGAACGTAATGGAAGTCGATTGACAAACCGCAACACGATTTGCTTGTCGGCTACAAATAAAATTAAAGACCTAGCGAAGTCATCTTATTGTAATCGTTCCGTTAAATTGTCTGGATTAAAAACATTTTCTTTAAAACATAATTGTAAGTAACAAAAAGGCAAGGATTCTGTAACGTTTTTTCCTGTTAAATATATGGAAACCCAGAGATTATCTTGATCATTGTTGGGGTGAAGGCACGGTCGGCGTACAATCGAGCGAGAGTAACGCGCTTGCCCGAAGACGCGTTCGTGGAATTCTAAAACTCTGCTTCGGGGGTGTTCTGTATTTGCAAGGAGTTAGCGGAGCCAGCCGTGCGGACCGCGACACGGCGGGCCGGTGAGCCCTTGCGACTTGCGAATCATAATTTAAAACCGGCGATAAGCCGTCCGGGTGGGGTCGGCGTGGGATAGGTAGGTTTAAATTGGATTTAAACATTGCGAATTACCTCTCTTTGATTCGCGGGTTAACCAAATGGGGACGATTTATGGCGGTAGAACGGCGGTCCCCGAGGACGGCGCGGGGTTGCGCGCCGCCGGTTACTCGCAGTATTTCACGCGCGCGATTTACTGCGCGGGGGCCCGTGTGAGCGATGGTGGCCACCGACGACCCCGCTTTAAATACGGCCGCCTCGTTTATTTCCCTATCCTTTTAATACGATGCTATCTTTCGGGTCCGATTACGACGGAATGAGAATTCTTTCGCGTCTACATCTCTTTTTCCTTTGATGTCGAACGCAACGGTTTCGTCCACTCGCGGACCGACCCTCGCCTCCACTCATGAATAAGTAGAAAGCTTTTCTATGTTTAGTTTACTTCCTCGTGACATACAGGATCTATTTACATAGATCCACAGTCGGATGCATAGACATTTGGCATGTACTTTGAATTTAATGGTGTCATGACATTTTCTTATTTAACAGATTTAAAGTTTTTTAATAAATGAGTAGCCCTGAAATGATCTAGCTATGAACTCCATCACATCTCACTATAGCATCGATATAGTGCTACTATGTTCCCGGTTTAACGGGAAGATCCCCTTCCCGTTAATATAGGGATCTAGGCGTTCCATTTTAGATTTCAGGAGTAGCAATGCATGTATGATCGACTTCATATGGTGTTTCTGTTTACGCGGATTGGTGTACATCCGTCAGATAACAGTGTTCAATTAATATCAGCTTCAATATTAAGCAAATTGCATTTTAAAGAATTACTAGTAAAATGTAAAATTGAATATTAAACTTAAACAGAGCAAAAGATTATATCAATTTGACTGAATATAAACAACCGTAATAAAAAGTGCAATAAGGGTAATCGATGCATCGGTGTGAGTGCCTGGAGAAATTGCAACTATTACGTCCCCAACGGCTGCACCTGCTGGTGACTGTGCCATGTCACTGCACTTTGTTATCGATCAACCTTCAAGGAATATTGACCTATATCTTGTAGAGCTTTCAGTTAAGTGGGAATCGATTATAGAGTCCATACATTGCAAAGTGTAGCGGTGGTGCCTCTCTGTTCACTTTGATCATAGTGGTACCACCGTTACACTATATTTGTTGCCTAACGAATTCTATAGTCGAAGCATTTCGATAGGAATGTTTGGTTTCCGGCTTACCTACATATTAATGAAGCGACCGTTTTAGTCTTCAGCGACGAATCTGTGCCTGATTTCTACTGGGATTCTTATTCTTATGGAGTTAGTTAAAGATGTTCATGAGCACAGAGATCACGTACAAGATGGACTTAAATAATTAAGCCTAGAAATATCTCAAAAGCCCGAAAATAACCTTACATTGGCTTTGAGTAGGCCTTTAGCCTCAATATTAAATTAAAAGGAATTTGATAGTCACACAAAGATAAATAATGAGAATAAAGTAAACGAAGTATGGGTACTTATACTATAATTAAAAGAAGAAAGAATTCTTCCAATTAATTATATCGTCTATATTCTCGTTACGTAATTCTAGTCCCGTAATAAGATATTCGAAACGCTAATATTATCGCTTCATAGTTGCTTGTTTGCTTAAATTAATATGATCATTACAGTCTGTATCATTTACTTTATTTTCTTAAGAGCCGTAATAAATACGCACCATTATTAATCAGTAATTAACTTTATAGAAAACTATTTTGTTTCTCAAAGGTCGACAAAATACAAATAAATGGAAGTTAATGTCGAACATTGAGCTCATTTTGTAAGCAAAAACCATTAGAAATGCTTTGACTTCAATTTAGTGTTAAAAAAATCTTATAAAAAATAATGAAGTTGCAAAATATCCGAGGCTGTCCGTGTATACATAAATGTTACGGTAGCTATATACAAACGTAACTGCGGCTGCCTGCGGCGAACACCGGTGGTCTCGAAATTGTATTTAATTGAGATATTGTAACTACTTGGAGAAGAATGCCATCCAAAAAGACTTCAGCGGCGGTCAATTGGCACTTTCATGCTAGCTCCGAGAGCGCGAAGTCTCAATTGCCTTTCCAAAGACTTAAAAAAGTACGCTCGTGCCGCGCCGCGGGCAAAAAATAGTTCATCAATTTATATTGTGCCGAAGTATCGCCGATATTGAATTTGCAAAAAGTGCAATTCGATTGCCGAAATCATAAAAATGATTGAAACGTCGTGAAAAGGAATAATAAGGCGAATAAATTGTGGCATTATGATACGGTGGCCAAACGCCTCCAGTTTGTAGGATTGTCTTGCATTTTGTCTTGCCCTGTCGCTGCATTTGGACACCTCAATCACACTCAGAAATTAATACAAATCTTGCATAAAGTATATTACTATGAAGCAAATAATATTTTTACAAAACATTGAAATGTGTAAAAAAAACTCAATTGGTATATTAGCGTGGAATTTAGGTGGTCGAATTAATCATGTTTCATTTTCAACCCAAACTATACCGGAGGTTTATAATCCCGCAGTAATATTTAAAATTTGTAACAAAAAAAAGATGCCTTTACTTCAACAAGTGGGTATCTCTGTCTCATAGTGTAACTTCAACTTAATCATAAATAAATGATAAAAATTGGTATCTCTCGACCTGCGTTGCGTCGCCGCTCTATTCATTTAAAATAATAGCGAATGGTACTGCGCAACCGCTTGCAATACAACACTGTGTGGACGCGGGCAGGAGGACACGCGGACACGCGGACACGCGGACACGCGGAATGCCACCAGCTCTATCTCGGATCTTTCCTGGTCCGCGTAACGTCTCACTGTGCCCCGCTTGTTTATAATTGATAACAACGCACATAAGATACATTTACGTAGCATTTGAACATACCTTTGGTTATAGAAGCTGTGTAAAACAAAGACACGCACATTTATTTAGGCCATATTTTTAAAATCTTGAAAACAGCGTCCCCGTACGTATTTGTATGCTTTTGCAATAATAATATCTCTAAATATTATAAAACAAAGTCTCCCGTCGCGTCTGTCTGTCTATCTGTTCGTGATAAACTCAAAAAGTACTGGATGGATTTTCTCACAGTTTTTAACAATAGGGAGAGTGATTCCTGAGGAAAGATTTTATGCTTAATAAGTTTTTATTTTGTAAATTGGACTAGAAACTAAATAGTTAAATTCAATATAGTAATTCAGGCGTCGTTCGAAATAGATGTTTCTAATTGTTAGTTTTTGCAACTACGTAATGACTGAATGCATGTATGAAAGAAAAATAATGTAAATAAATATATACAATATTACCGGAGGCAAATCGGGACAGATCGCTAGTTTTACATTAAAAAATATTTTTATATTTTCAGAGTCATCCTTTTGAACACGAGGTAGACTTAGTCCGTTAGCATTCGGTACCTGTTAACGTGTACATTGCCATGTTATCTTTATTTTGATAATGTTACATTAAGCAGTATAATTCGTACTTGTAAATATTTTTGTATTATACCATAATTTGAAGTTAAAATTTTCGTACAGAAATAACACGCAATGGATATTCTCAAATTTCTACTGTACTTGTACTGACTTAATTTACCAGGAAACCGTCACAATTCTATTTGCATTGTATCTGACATTAATAGATTCCAACCTATTGATGAAACAGCTCACAATGGATTGCTTTTATAGATTTTTATGCAACTGCTCTTAATCTACCGGCTACCGTAACGCCGATACTCGTAAAATAATAATTAAAGACAATTACCGACTAAGAAATATTAGATATAAACGAGAACGTGGATTTGTATAAAATTTATTTACTTTTGCACATAAGTGCAAAAGTAAATAATATTTATACAAGATACGGGTAACTCTGTGCCTGCAGTTAGGTGTAACTTTTTTAAATAATTATATGCAGGCGGGTACATATTTTTACTACACTAGGGCGAAGTATGTATATTAAAGTGCGTGCGTGTGTGCGTGAGTGTATCTATTGTAAATATTATTATAGTATATGGAACTAACTATAGGATGCTTAGTTTTGCATAAGTATGTAAAATTTCTAAGAGGTAGTATTTTCTTGAACATTACAACAAATAAAGTCATGATTTACACAACAATGAGCATAAATATCATTAACCATTAAATAATTCGATAAAACGAAATAGCAGAAAGACAAGTTTTAAGTTAATTATAAAGTCGTAGAGTTGGCAGAGGCACGCTGGATCGCTGGAGGAGCCGCAAAAAGTGTTCGAAAAAACTGAGAGTGACTCGCGCTTTATACTATTGTGATACCCATCTATTTTATAACGTTCTATGCGTAATCGTTCGCATCGACAGAACTCGTAAACACGCGCCTATTAATGACTGAGATTCAATTACATATGTAATTAAATGAGGCAACGAGAGACGCGCCAGCGCTCGTTGCGGAGTGCTGAACTTATATTTTGAACATTTCAAATCCACCAAAAACTGTTTAAATACAATATTAACGGATTAAAACTTCGTGGAAAAACAAACTTTTTGTTTAGACACATAGCGGATCGCAATGCAAAAGATTATATTAATATTCTTTTTGTTTCACGTATGTGTAGATCATAATATTTTTTGTTTTAATTACAGGGTGACATGTATTCTATCATAATAATAGAAAATTTACACGTACAATGGAAAAACCGTAGATAAAAAATCCAATAAATTCGTCATTGTGAATTTAAACTTACCCAAATTCTCAGATGAATTTAAAACCATTTTATTTGCTTTTTATCATAACCATTGTAAATAAACATGGGCTTGTAACAAATCCGTAATAGTTTAAGGCTATAATCACATACTTGCGTCAATATATGGAGTTTATACGAGCAAACCTATGGGCAAAAACTAGTTAGCAGTTAACATTATATTTCTTTATAGCTTAAAGATTAGATTCACAACGATGTATTTGACTTTGATAACTTGTATCGATAAGTCCCCGAGGTGTTTTACAATTGATCTTAATATACAATCTTGTCCATCATAATTGACACCGAGATTTGATTGAATGCAGACCGTAGGCAAATATTATCAGTTCAAGCGTGACGCCGCGGGACGGGCGAGTCGAACGCCCTACTATCTTCATAACGATCTGATTCATCATTTTCATTAATCCATGCTAGTATAATAGGTACTGGTAGATAGGTAGGTAGGTCTGTAGACAAAAAACGACCAGCCCTACAATTTAAGTTAAAATTACACAAATCTGCTAACGTACACGAAATATTCGCAGCAGAACAAGCAGTCTGCTTGAAGAATTCCTAGTTATGCATACATTTGTGTTATAAGGTTTCATATCGTGCAAATATCTAAATATACCACATTTGATGTTCTAAATTGTTACGTTTTTCAAAATCAAATATTACTTAAATCCCACTTATCTGTGCAAATGAATGCGTGAAAATAAATATCAGAATAAGTGCTAGAACGAATTGTATATTTCCTCCATATCGCTCGACCTCGATGTCCGCGCGAGCAGGTGACAGACACAATTAGCAGACACCGTTACGAGCGAACATCGAGATGTGGAGCGAGCAGCTGCACGTACAGCTCTCTAGCTCGAGCACACGTCCTCCCAGACACCGACCACTCCTTGAATAAACCATCTCGCACCGAGTCCACCAACAACCCTCATTCAATAGATATAAATAAGTGGTGAGAACTTGCCACAGCGGGCTAGGCGCTTTAACGGTACAACATGGATGCATTCGGAGCAAAACGTGTTTTTATTGTATTCTAGTACGCATATTAATAACGTTTACGTATCAATTATCCGTCGGTTTTATAAATCATATGTAATCGTTCGTCAGCGCCCAGGTTGCCGTACCGGTATGTATGCGAGCGAGCGCGGTTCACGCTGCTGTAAGTTTGTAACTAAGTCGATCGGAAGTGAAATACTAGGACAATATTACAATATTTATATATGTTGTTCTATTGCACGTTGTTAGAATTATTAATAGGACGCTTTTATTGCCCCTGTATATCACGGCAGCAATACGAACGTCGCCCAAATGTCCCTGTGTGAGTGCGAGTGGGACTCTACCTCCCGCGGATACATTCCGAGGTCTTCTAATTACTTTAATTACAATATAATACTGTTGTTGCAGTGTCGGGCCGCGGTGACGTCAGCGGCTTCTTCAACACACAAATGGTGCTCGACCTTAACGGTAAGTGGATAAGACTCATTTCGCAACAAACCGCCGCTCATTTGAATATGTTTTGTATCGTCGGCCGCAGAGCCGGCATCCTGCTTCTTTGATTCATTCACCGCTGGCCTCGCGTCGCGCGTCTCGAATAATTCGTTACAATTTGGGATACGACGTTCTCGAGCCCACGACTAATTTAATTATAAAAACAAAAATAAAATTGATCGATTACTGTGAACGGGCGATTCAATGCGGTTACGAAACAGTAAGTAACGAGAGATCGACTTACAGTTAGGGCGAAGTGCGCGCACAATCGGCCCACGTCCCGGCGGCGGCGATGCGGCGGCCGTGCACGATTCCGCTGCGATTAATTGCATCACGGCGGCGCGGGCGGTGGGCCGCACCGAGACAAAACGACGACATAATTAAATTAATACAAATTCACAACCGAACCGCTTTTTCTGACAGCTCTGTGGACACCGAAACGTTTCTAATTTTCGTGTAGGCGCATTTTTTGCCCGCGTTAATTACGGGATGAATGGATTGCCGCTGGACGCACTTTTTGTGTCGCGCGTGCTTCACGGAACTCGCCGCGACCTTATTCAAATCATCCGCTCGCCTCCGCGGCCGCCGCTCACACCGTCACCGTCACGTCGCGCCGAACCTTCGCGCGCTTCGACTTCGCCCCAATACGTGCATGCCGGTGTGACGGCGTAATTTGCGAGCGACGACACTTCGGCTACTTTGTAGGTTATAAAAATTATAATTATATAAAATATGAAAGCTTATTTTTTTAACAGAAAGCGCAAATCGCAAGTAGTTAATACATGTTACAATAATATTTAAAAATAATTCTCAATTATAGCTATTTATACAGGTTTATTACAAAAGAGAACTATAGCAAGGATATTATATGCGCAAGTGCAGTTCGCGTGTCGGCCGCCCAATACGACACGTCACCAGCCGCGTCGAGTCGCAGCTGACGTACGTGCAAATTGTTGCAAATATATGCATCTTCAACTCACAAAAACCAACTTGAACATGCAAATCTTACAAACTACAATAATAATTTAGCCAAAATGAATTAATTAGCATACATTAATTCGAACTCGACAACTTTTACAAGAATCCGAGCACATCGGGTGAAATAAACAGCACAATGTTCTTGTTCCGATTACTAAAACCTAAGCGCAACTTTATGACAATGTAGGTAATAAAGTGTTTACGACTTCAATTAAATGTTGAAGTAATGTTTACAAATTTATTGGTGTTGATTTTACACTTTGTTATGGGTCTGGGTGTTTGCGATACGTTAGAATCTACATATAACGAATTTTCATTCTACCTCAGTATAAATAGATGACACCAGATATTACATGTACCGGAATCTAATCACTCGTGGAATCCTTGAGGGTCCCGAACTCTCCCACGCCCGGTGACGCAGCAGCCTTCTTCGTGACCCGAATGTAGCCGAATCACGGCTACTTACCTCCACTGTAACCTTTTCAGTAGACTATGGGGGAACCCAACAGAGGGCTCCTTTATTTGAACCGTATATAATTATGTAAAATATAAACCATTCCTATATCGCCTAATATATCATAATAACGACATATACCTAATAATAAATACCTATGTTTAGCTTCGACTTGATGGCGCGAATTACACACATTTTACGGGCTTCCATATTTTTTGTTTTCTGATATTTAACTGGAATATCAAAATAAGAAAAAGACTTAAAAAGGTCTACAAAAACATATTTAAATGTGGAAAACAATTTTGAAATAATAAATAATATGTTTAAAAGACTGTGGAGTCGAGAATTTATTTTGTATGAATTTATTATTTTTGTTTAATATAATGTTTGGTTTGAACAATTCGCCGGCTTCCTTATCGCGTCTGTACATATGTGTGCTATAGTCTACGTTCAACGTTACAAATAACTAAAATGATTGCGTAGTTTGAACCATACATAAATCTATTAAATGAAAGGATAACCGTTCTAGTGGCGCTGTCTGCACAACTTATCTTCTTAAAATGACATCATGATGATACAACAGACAGACAGACAGGCAATCAATAATATGGAAACAACAATCATCACAACATCTTAAATAAAATTAGTAGCACATTTTAAAGTATTCAAAAAACTAATATTTATAAATGAAAATGTTGGTCGTAACAATCTGGATAACCGATTTCATAAGAGTTTGTTCTGCAGCAGGCAAATCACTTATTTCGCAATAACATGTGGGTAGTAACAAATTTCTGCGTTTGTAGCAATTTCTATTAATGACAGTTTTGAGTTCATTTTAAGCAGTTCCTGTATTTTCTGCTAAATATTAAATAAATGCAAGAAATAATGTTCCGTATTTGTATATAACGCAGCGCGTCAGTTCTCTCCTATTATAATTCTATTCGGCCAATTAAACTTTGTGTATATTTTTTATTATATTGGGAAAGAAATTCACTTTTCAAAATTTACATTTCAATGAAAATATGTATATGTATACGCCTTATTTAATATCGCCTTAATACTTTGTAGGGAGATATGAGGATAACGTTTAGATAAAGATCTCCTTGTTTTTGGTTCAAACGCTTACGCCTAAATGAACTACATAGACATATGATTTAAAAGTGAGAAGAAATTTATACCGTTTGAAAAAGTACAGAAGGAAATATTAAAAGTTAAACGTTATCTCTTTAACTTTAACAATACAAACATGTATTTCATAGGTAAGCATTATGGTACATAACTTTATGTAAAGACGCAAACGTCACTCAATTATAAGATAAGTTTATTAATATGAAGAGGGTGTGTTTCCAATTTCTGTAATGGGATATAATAGATCTCAAACAGAGGCGTCGCGCGCATGTAGCGCGTTCCGCACGCGCGCGCTCGGTGACTTGCAGCTTCGCACAATACGCTTTGCATGTCAACGCTCCGCCGCCGCTGCCGGCCGTCCGCCCGGCCATCCGTCCGTCCGGACCGGCCGGCTTCCTCACGACAAATATTGGAGGATTCGTCCAATCTATCTATAACTGGCCAAATTTTTTAAGAATTTTTAAAAGTAACCATTACTTTTCAACCCGGGAGCTGGAATCCCACACACTTTTCTAAACTGAAGTAATTTCTGCGTCTGAATTAAAAGGTATGGTTGCTGATTGGTTTCTAAAGAAACACCTATTATAATGTTTACTTGTTTTCTATGAAGATGAAGTAGTAAACGATCATGTGTTGAAGGGTTTTAGTACTAAAAAGAATCACATATAATTGGCAGTTTGAATACGGTGTTCCTTTAAATAGATAATTTGGAGAGATTTGATCTAATTTGTGAAGGTTCATTCAAACTCAACTCATAAATATTATTATAATTTTTTCGTAAAATTAAATGAACCATAGGCATTTTAAAATAATTTGAATAATATAAGTTGTGGTAGGACTGTATCCGAAATCGTGAAAGGTTTGGATAACACTGGAATAGAAACGGGCAACTAAAGCTCGCTCGTGGTCGCAATGCACTTTGCATAACCAAAATATTGCACTACAACAGTTCGGAACCAGCACAAGTCGGTCGTGAGGCGATAACGAAATTGATTCAACAAGTTTCGCTTTACTTCGTGTCACTTCGTCACAGATTATTAGTATAGTAGTATATAGATTTATTAGTTTATTATTAATACAATATTTACCATTTGACTGGCCTCTTGGTCAGTGGTTAGCGATCCCGATGTTAAAACTTTGGTCGTAGTTTCAATTCCCACCAGTGACAAATATGTGTCTGATAAACGCAAGAATTTATCATGTATTCAGGTGTCAAAATATGTAATTAAGTATGTATGTAGAAATTTATATGTTTGTTTATCAGTTGGTTGATCACCACCAGACTATGCCTGATATGATCAGATTAATGTGTATAAGATGTGCGTAGATATTATTTATTTATTTCACATTGATGTTTTTCTTAGTATTTTTTTAATATCAAAATTAACCAGAGCAAATGCAAAGATATACATAACCTTGGCGACTTTTCCAAGATTCCTTAATTAGAATCAATTTCATACACACCAATATACACACATATCCCGACATTAGAACGATGATAAACGAACTTTGATCATTAGACGCTATTTGGAATTAAACAAGTAGATCGCGGAGTCAGTTCGGGCGTCTAGTCGTCAATTGAGTCGTCAAGTAGCGGCCGCGAGCGCCGGAGGCCGCGCGGTAATTGCCCAATAATGTGTACAATCTAATTGAATTGCATTACCGATCACTATATTGTTACATAAATTATTTATTGGCCGAAGCTATATACGTACCACCCGATATTGTAGATCACGTATTATTTACTAACGGCTACAACATAGTAGGAAGTCTTTTAATTTTCTAAAATATTTGTGCTTAATCTTATAAAGTAAACTTAAATAAATATATTTTTAAGTTATTGTTGATTGTATTAAATAAACTAAACTATTAAAACATTATTTTAATTGTATTAGTAATGATTAAATAGTAGTATTTAAATAGGCTTCATGTTATAAACAATTGCATATATTTAAGTCTAAAAAGTGTCTCCGCAAGCAACATCTGTATGTGGCCAACACTCAAATTACTACTTAAAACCAGTCTCGCAATATTTGTTCCCACAAATTCATCATATTCCCTGCCCAAATGTTATGTCTCTATGACAATTAAGTCGAGCTCATTTTGCCACTATCATGCCCGACCTCAGACCCTGATTATATTGCCCATGTAATACAATCGTCTCATCGAAGCCCATTGAATTATTAAGCGATGCGCTCTCTTCAAGTCGTCTAGGACTTGAACGTCTTGGTTGCAACATCAGCTCCAGGTTACCTTAAAATTGCAATGAAATAGGATTTACTTCGGTGTATCAAATTTCAGATTGATACGTCGAGTTTCAGAGTTACGATGAATTTGACAGACACACACACGAAACACAAACACACAAACGGGTTTCAAACATAGCGCCCTTTCGATTAGGTCGGATATTAAAAAAAACCCGTTGATAAATGATAATCACAGGTGACAGTCAGGCGGTCACGCGGCGGCCGCGCGGGTGCATAGGCCACTTTACACGAGTTGAGGTGAACGTTCACTCGATATCGTTAGGAAGCAAATGACACTGATTCAATGATGTCTAAACAAAAACATGAATAGCTGTAACGTGGACAAAAACTATCATTTAATATTTTTGATAATCTTGTGCTCGATAAAAACCAGTGAATAAGTGAGTTAAGTAGTCGCGGAGCTGAAACCAGTATGTTTTTCTAACTTTTGTTTCAATATTGTAAGGTATTATTTAATCTTATATTTAGAGCGCATTAGCCTTCACTTTGGACATCGATCCAATTCTTTAAAGTCACATTGGAATTTAAGAATTATCGAAATCGTATATGTATTTGTAATTAATTATCACTTATTTTATGGTACAGAAAATCAGACATGTGAGTTCACCATAATTTTGTGAAAAGTATAGAAATTCGACTAAGCTGAACTTGCCCAGCGTGATGATTATTTTAACTATATTTATACGTATTACAATTGGACGTCCATGACTAATGGTGATACAGTAGATTGACGATAATAATAGATATGCATTCTAGCAAAAATAACGAAATAACTATCGCTTACTTCGGAACATAAAAGTAACTCACCTTTGATTGGTTTATAACGTTTCTAGCGAAGAAGTTATTGGTGCACGTCGACCTGGCGCTGGGCAGCTGCCACTACACAACATTTACATTAAATCTTATAAAATAGATATAGGTGTTATTTGAATTCTTTCTATTTCTGTAATGTTTTAAAAACATATTAGCTTTAGTTCATTTGTAACGATTTCTACAAATTTATAATTATGTTTATACAATTTGTAAAAATATATTATTCAAAGCTTAATAATATTAGAGTAAATATTATTAACTTTTGAATGCCAAGTGTCTTTTTTTTAAACAATTAATCCCACGTTAGATCCATACTGCTGGTGATATTAGGGTTGGTCTATACGTCGCGCGTAGAAGAGCGATCGCTATTCAGCGTAAGGAAGTACGAAAGGAATTACGGAACTACAGCCTTAAAGGGTTTGAAAATTGTTCCATATTTAGACGGTTTGAGTCAGC
>DWON01005537.1:0-14816 GCA_018251015.1 Phocides pigmalion okeechobee
CCATCCTTAAATAGAACTTCTGTTCTATTTGAGATTGGACGCGGTTGTCCATGGGCTGCAGTGACCACTTAACATCAAGTGGCCTGCATGCCCGTTTCTTAATCTTTCATTATAAAAAAAAGATACTTAAGTCAGAACGATAATCAATACTTATATACTATACTTTCAATTTGTTTTCGCAAATCAGGTACATTTTGCATATTACTCACACTTAATCCTAATAATTAAAAATGAAGTCTATCAGTTGATAAGATATTAAAATAGACAAACACTAAATTAATATATCAATAGCAAAAGTAAACCTATTACCTAAGCTATTAAAATATGATATACATTTAGTATAAGTAAAAAAAAATCAAAAATATTTTATTAGTCTACAATATTGAGTACAAATAAGCAGTTGTTGGGGTCCCCCTTCGAGGGTGTAATTGCTCGTGTTGCGGTAAGTGTTTTCTATTTTCTAATATATACATAAATAATGGAGTGAATGATAATATAGAGCTGCAATGTATAAGCCCTTGTATTTAGAAATGAAACAAAAATATTTCAGACATTTTGTTCACACGCTTTAAAAACAAACCTTAACGAGCTTTTGCTCGTGACTACCTTCACGTGTTACATAAATTGACATCGCTTTATTTGTTAACCGATTTAAATGAAAAATGCACTAAATGTTAAGTAAACGCCATCACAATATAATCCTGAAACCTGAATTCAAATCGGATAAGGCGCTTCTAATATTAGCGTGCATACAGACATACAGACAAACAGACAAAATGAAAAAAACATTCTTTTGGCTTTTCTTGCTTATATATAGGCACGCCATTATGATTTTTAAATATATTTGTCATGTAAAGTCAGCGTTCAGTTCAGCGACTTTTATTATATGTTTCAGACTTTTATTTTATTATATACATAGTTAATTGTGTAGTTAGTACCTGAGTGATCGTCATTTGTCCTGTCTGATGATTGACCTGAACGTTAAGGACCGGGTGGCCAGGCTGCTCCGTCCATGTCTTGTAGTAGTCGACGAAAGAGAAATTAGATCCATACTGGGTAATAGCTCCAGTTGCCACAGCAACATCCTGGAGATCTTGGAATAGATGAATGGGAAGAGCGACGTCAAGCGCCCTGAAAAATCATTTGTATTAGCAAATTCCATCAAATCCACGACATGTGATTAATTTTTCGTAACTTATTAAGTTATAGTTGTGCAGTTGTACTCTATAGATACTATGGATGTATTATGGATTATGAAATTCCTTCCATAGATTTTCCTCCGTAACAAGAACACTTCAAAAGCGGTGGTAATATATTATCTTTTTCTTAAAACCGTGGTAGAGAATAGTCATTCGAAATAAAATATACAGAAACAAATTTTACTATACCAAAGAGATCACAAATCATATTTTTATCGAATTGATTTAATATAATTATTATAGTGCAATAAGTTATGAGGTAGCTTACTTCAGTTTTATCTTTAAATTGTTATCATATACACGAAATAGTAAAAACAATAAATAAAGGAGTTTCGAGAGTTTTTCCGCCAGCTTGTTCTCCCGGTCAACCTAAGCGAACAGGCGCGCAAAGCCGATGAACCGATTTTACATTGTAATTTTCGGATTCCATTACTTCTGTGTGAATACCTTACAATGAATTTAATACATTATGCAATATAACGGGTACTCACGATTAACGATTTTTGATTTTTTGATTTTTAATTGCCGAAATTTAATGTTATACCTGTTGACTAAATAGTTCCGCAAGCCTTGTCTGTGAACGTTGAATCCAAGAAGATGTTCAGTCATTCTTATGATAGACGCGCCCTTATTGTATGAGATGGTGGAGAACATGGCGCTAACGGAAGCTGGGCTGCCCACGTTAGGATTGGTGAGCGGATGAGGATTGTTTGCAGAATCGCTCAACAAGGACGTGTGAACTTGCTCGATGATGAAACGAATGTCCAATCCCATGTAATCTTCAACCTAAATGAAGATAAAAATAAGAAATGACTCCCGAATGGTTCAATGACATATATATAAAATCAAAATGTTTTTAGTCAAAGTAGATTGTTTAGAGATCTTTTTGAATGTCAATAAACTATCACAGACTCATAAGGCGGAACTTTACTTTGCACTAACGATTAATGATTTTTGAATTTTTATTGTAGATATTTTGTCACAGGTACAGCGAAACCACGAACCTTGCCTCCTACGAAATATCGACAATCAAAATTCAAAAATCGTCAATCATGAGTACCCGCTACGCAGTAAAATGAAAAATAGTATTTTCTGCTTTGTTGTTGCTACTTTAGTTAAAAATGACTCACCCAGTGTGTAAGGAAGTATTGGTAGTATCTGGCAAAGCCTTCGTTCAGCCAGAGAACATCCCACCACTCATTCGTGACCCAGTTACCGAACCACATGTGAGCAATCTCGTGGGACAAGATATATGCGATCAGTTGTTTGAAGTAGTCATTGGTGTGTTCAGGATCGTACATGAGGTATGCCTCCCTGAATAAAAAAAAACCTATTTAGTTTCTCATAGTATTTAAAGGGATAACGATAAAGATAACGATAGTTCGCCCGGAGAGGCACCACCGCCGTCCTCATAACCCGCCGTAAGCATTACCTGTATTACGGTTGGAGAGGTGGGGTTGCCGGCTTCACTTTGAAGCGAGGTGACCATCTTAGTCCTCAGGAGTAGCAACGTATCTACGTTGGAGCTCAGATAGGATTTCGGTCGTGTTTGTGGTTATATACTTAACATCGGGTGGTTTGCATGGTCGTTTGTTTCTCTTCTCACATAAAAAAGAAAAAGTCTATTACTAACTATATAATCTCTCTATTTTTGTTAATTATATGTAGTTAGTATTCCAGGCTATTATAACCATGTAGTCTTTCTATTTTTCATAACACGTGTTAGACGAGGTTGACACACACATGTACACGTGTGTGTGTTTATCTTGTTGCGTATGACAAATAAAAGAAATACAAGTTTTCTTTAAATTTTCGCTTTATCTGGGCTAACCTTGGTTAGATTACTGACATTTTGACGAATAAAAAATAAGTTACGTCGGAAGTTATAAGCTTTGACCTTAAGGCTAGTTTTGGTGACCATACAACAATATAAATGATATTTTAAAAAAGAAAACAAATGCAGAATAAATATTTTATTTTCAAACTTAAATAAAATTATAATATAAAAAATAATAATAAAAATAGGTTAAGGGGAGGTATTTTACAGGTCTTGTTTCCTATACGAGTATCAAAATAAGAGTATCTCTTGTCCTATCGCATAGTATCTTTTGATAGGGCAGACTTAGGAATTAGTTATTTAATAACATCGTGATATTAAATATATTGCAGACCAGAGGATTTCATTTTATTTTCATATGATACTTCCACGCGATACTAAAAAAGGATATTGACAGAAATATTGTATGTATGTATGATGAAGTGATTGTGTACAGGTTTTTATTTTCCTTTTATAGTATACGATTTTAAATCATCATTTTGAAATTTATACATATTGCTGTGTAACGGGCATTCACATTAACGGTTTTTAATTGCCGATGGCTTGGCCATGGCTCGTGGTCACGGCTAAACTGACCATGACTAACCTGAGTCTGATCGTGTCCATGAGATTTGAGAGATGAACTGGTTCGAAATATCGGCAATTAAAAAGCGTTAATCATCAGTACACGTTATATTGTAAAATATTTCCTTTATAATGTTGAACCCTAAAAACTCAAAAAACTAAAAAGTAGGTGAAACTTGTATGAAAGTCGAGTGGCATCTAGATAATATAAATTCCTGGTATCTGCGATCCTTGCAGATAATAAAATGCAACATCAATATAAATATTGAGATGTGGTATCGCTTGTCGCGAGCTGAGAGAGATTAGACGCAAATCTCGATACAATACAAATCCATTTACAATACATTGTTTTACTGTTCTAGAACTTAAACTAATCTGAGATTACCTATTACAATGTTATGTAGGTTACACGCGTTACAATCTATTATTTTTTAGTTATTTATATATACTAGTGACCCGACCCAGTTTCGCTTGCGTAATGAAGTTTATAGTTACTTACGTTATTTTTCTTTCAAACTGAATTATTTTATTGAATTTAACTATTTAATTTCTCGTCCAATTTACAAAAAAACAACGACTTATTATATTATACTTACATCATAACCTTCGAAATCACTCTATCTGTTGTTGAAAACTGTCAGAAAATCAATCCAGTACTTTTTGAGTTAATCGAGAACAGACAGACAAGCGCAATGGGGGACTTTGTTTTATATTTGGAGATACTAGCTTCTATAAGCGGTTTTGTTCGCTCACTAGTCGATTTAATGTTACAATTAACTTTCAAGCACTATTTCATCCCCTCAGGCATGGAATTACTAAAATTACAATTAAAATATGTAACAATTCAATGATTTTAAATAGTTTAAGTATGAAAAAACCCCTCTTTGTCCTATTAGGTTTTTAGCCTGCAAGGGTTGATGTTAATGTGTTTTAATAAATAAATATATATTAGTAAACAGTTGTGACAAATAAATGTTAGTACGTTGTGTAAAGAACCTATCTGCAAAAATTTACTAAATTAGGTTCAAGGGTTTCGTTTGTGCATTCTCTTTTTCTTTCGTGTCGGCATGACTGGTTAGTAAAGGGAGGTGCAGTTAAGGAGTTAATTGGAGAGGATTAGTACGGGGTGAGGGGAGTTAGAGGATAAATGGGAGAGTCATGCCGTGGTTGAAAGATTGGTCAATCAGCGTAGGTGGGCGAAGGCTGATTGTCCAGGGTGCGCCGGGCGAACATATAACGTCGCGCCACTCGAGAAGGCTCTTTCCACGCACCCCGTTTGTGCATTAATCTCTATATATAATAGGATAGGCAACTATTCAACTGAAACCTGCAATCACTGCTGGCTCTGTCCTCCCGGCCAACGTCAGGCAATAGGTATACAAAGCCGATGTACTGATTACACATCGTATCTTTCACATTCATTAAGTATATGTAAATACCTTATAATGAAATAAAATATTTGTATTTAAATACAAATAACAAAAAATAAATAAATATTTTATTTGAGCCTTGGAGCAGAGGAATCAACCATCCATGTCTTTTAAGAAGGCCCTGCATTAATCTATCACAGAGGTCTAGTACTATGATCACGTTTAGTACAACTCGTGTCCATGCTCTAAGTCCCAAGTAAATCACAATGTACAGAGTAACGGCTGGCCTTGAAGATCAGATATAGCAACCTTCGACCTAAATTGACCAAGACCTAAATTGGTCGCGGTCACTTTAGGGTTCCTTAATCCTAAGTAATAATTATATGAAAGTATGATTTAATAAAACAGTAACACTAAGATCTAAAGTCATAACCACACCATAGAGATTGATAAGAGTATAAATAAAATGGAGTGTTATCAGTGACACAACTTACGTATTGGCAATTCCTGAAGCGATCTCCAGATTAGATGGTAGATTACGAATGAGGCGCGGTGGGGCTTATTTTGAAGGTATTGAAATCACTTCAAAACCTTTCCCGAACACGCATACTGTTATTGAGGAACTGAAAAGAAAATTTTGAAGTTAAAATCTGTTGGAAAACCTCTTGGTACAGTTTTGTTTTTGAATTAAATCATTTAGTTCTAGTACGACTAGAAGCGATGTTTTTAAAACACATGTCAAATCTGTTACAAACAATTACAACTTTTGAATACCTCATTATTTTTCATGTGCGTATTTTTTTTTTACAAATAAAGTATTCTTTCTTTTTGATTCCTTCTATTTTGTTTATTTTAATTGATATAAATACACCACAAAGTCAAGTGATATTTATTCAAAGTTAATTCTTACAGAATTTTCAATGAGCGTCAAAAAACCTTCGACCTCCTCGGGAAATGTCTTGCTATGAATCGACGAAATAACACAAATTATACATTAGAATTTAAAACAAATTAGGTTACTGTGGCGTTAGTTACATCACGCCAAGCATTCTTATCATTTAACACTGTCCCTGCGGGGTACAACACTGCTGTGTACTGCTCGGCGCAACGCACTTGCGGCTTGCATACACCTGTATTGTACGTACACATCTGTACGGATTACGAACAAAAATTGTTTACGTCGGGGCTGTAAGACTGGGGGCGGGATATATTCACTGAAATATTGTATATTTTAGCATCTGTGTATTATCCGTAGATAATACACAGATGCTAAAATATACAATATTTCAGTGAATTGTCGGCGCATCTTCAGTCTAGACAAATCAGCTTCAGTTTAGTACCGCCTCCCACAACGCTGACCCTATCTGAGTTCATAATCTAATACAGATATGACGTAACGAACTAAATGATATGTTATTTATCCATTTTTTCAGTAATGTGGTCGGTATTATATTATTATGTAATATATGTGATGTGTCAAAATTATAATACTTTAGTAGTAGTAGTCGAGTAAATAGATAAACAATCTAGTCCTGCTTCATTAATTGAAATATCGTAAATATAAATATTTCATCAACTATAGCATTAAAACTTTTAGCTTTGATGTAGGGGGTAAAAAGATAAACAAGGTAACAAAAAATCTGCTGCATATGCAGAAAACTATAATAATTTAAGCTTTGATATAATTGCAAAAAGATGAACAAGCTAATAAAAAGACCTGCTGCATTTGCTAAATTATCTCAAATATTATTTACATACAATATGAACAACTATAGTGTTCAAACCATAATAGTTTTAGCTTTGATGTAGTTGGATAAAAAGATAAACAAGCTAATAAAAAATCTTGCTGCATTTAAAAAAAATGATAAGACAATAGCTTACCTATCATATTTCAATACATCCATCCCTTGAATATCAGCAACATCACTGAACAATTGTGAAACAAATTCACATTTAATTCCTGCACCAACTTCCCACCGGACCAACGTTACTCTTTGATCTATAGAAGTGGATACAATATAGTCCTCTATAAATGCCAAGCCGGTTATTTGAGAGCAGTGCAACTTATTAGATGTCCACTTGTCGACTACAACCATTTCTAGATTTTCTTTAATTTCTATAAGGCTTAAATTAATAGTATTATCGTCTCCTCCTGTAGCCAACACACACTTTTCATCTGCAGTAACTTTACATGCTAAACTATTTATTCCAGACTGATGTACTGAAAGTGACTGTAACTGATTCAGTTGTAAGTTCTCTACGTCCATTACATTTGCTATTTCCCAAAAAGCTACAATTCCTCTGGTTGTACATGTTATTAGAAATATTTTGTTCCGGTATTCAAAACTATGAGTCTTCAATATGCAAGTATCGTGGTGCTTTATCTGTTGTAGTGGTTTCAATACAGCATGCTTCGAGTCATATGTAAAATGAAACACACGGAGATAAGAATCAGAACATCCGGCAACAATAATAAAATTACTGGTATCACATTTAGTAATATCCAAATCCATAATCCTTGTTTCTGGGTCGAAATCAACAGAACAGTTTCTCCAAGTTTGATTGGCTTTCCTTTCCTTGTCAGTACCTTTAATTAAATAGTCACATAACTCTTCTGTTTCTATTTCTATTTCACCATTGACATCATTTTTATTAAAATGTAGCAGTTTGATGCATATTTGTGCTCTTCCACCCGCAGATACTAGTAGCAATTTATTATTTTCTATGGACATAATCCTTAATGTCCTCACACTTGATAGTTGTTTAAATGTAATCACATCTTGAAATGCATTGTATTTAATACTAGATATTCTTAAGGTTGTGTCTTCACCACCAGAAATATAAAATGCAATGGAATCGTCCAGTTTACATACATATGACTTTAGACAATTAATTTCTTTGGAATGTGTACCATTTATTACGTTCTTAGAAACTATTTTGTCTAATTCAAATGTCTCAACATTAATGTTACTGTTCCTCAAGTATACAAACTTTATGAATTCCTTATAAGCATTGCCAACATTTTCAATGAAGCGTATGACATCCCAAGACCGATGTCCACCACCACAAGGAACTTCCAATAATTTGCTGTTGTTTCTAACATCATATATGACAAATATTCTTTCTTGAAAACCACAGACATAATGTTCTTTTTTATCAACAAACTTTTCAATCCACTGAAATTCTAAACTATGACTGGACATTAATTTAACATCATAATTCTCATCTATTCGAAAATACTTAATAGTTCCATCTCTACCTGATGTCACAATCTTATCAGTGTGGATATTTATTGAAGTTGGCCCGTACGTTCCGTGAATCTTTTTAAATGTTCTCAATGAGTTTTTCTGACCTGAAATATATATGTGGAGGGAACCACACCTATCTCCCACAACCAGCAATTCTTTACTTAAATCCAGAGCTACAGTTGTCAACCATCTCTCTTTACAAGGAAGTAGGATAAAATTTGCATAAACTTCTATTGTACTATCTTTTGAAGCCAAAACTGTGATCATTCCATTTTCTGAACACAAAACTAAATGTCTGTTCCCAGCCCATTGCATAGATAAAATCTTACCAATCTGTAGTTTTGTATCCATAAAATTTTGAATACTTGGTTCACCTTTACACGCCTCAATAAATATGTCTAACTTTCCAAACATATCTACAACAGCCACAATCTGTTTACAAGATGAAATACTAAGCAATTTGTATGTAGAATCATGTTTTAATTTCTGTGTCGTACTTGTTTTAGCAGACACATCATAGTAAATCAGGTCTACTTCAGTTAGAATAATAATATTTCTTCTAGCAGTAAATACAAGCTTCTTTACATTTGTTTCTTTGCCATTTATCACTTCATTTTGTCCATACTCTGTTACCATTGATAAAGGATGCAAGACTACACTGGAATCACCACCACCAGTCACCAAATGTTCGTCATCAGCATCCAAGGACCAGATGCAAGCATTCTGATGCAATGCAACTTTCCTTAATAAAGTCCCATTGTAGCCCCAGAAGCAAATAAATGAATCTTCTCCAATAGAAATAACAAAATCATCTCTTATACAGTTCCTCATGACGCGTGCTAAATGTCCATACAATTCATGTATGCAAGTTATATTCACATTTTCCCAGTAACCAATGGATTTGGTAAGGTAAGATGTGTTATTTTGTAATCGCCATATTCTTACAGATCTGTCGTCAGATGTTGTCACTATTAAATCTTTATCAGGATTGCAAGATACTGAAAAAATCACACCCTGTTGGCAAAAAACATTATTATTACCACTAATTCACCCAAAGTAAAAATTTTGCAGATAGTAATATTTTAAGCATGTATCATTTTTATTTTATGACAGAAGTAGCAAATGATAATGCAGTCAGTCCGTCGCCATTAGTATAGTCTCAATAGAGATTAATTACAGAAGCATTACTGATCTTAAAGAGATATTGGCATTGCTTGTAAATGAGCCAAAATTTTCATTTTTGTATCGAAATTTAAGAATTGCTTCAAACTAGAAGTGTAGTTATCACAGCTTCCTGGTTGAACCCCAAAGGCAGAATATGCCTGACAAAATATAGATCGAATAGTGAATGGCAAATCAAGTTTGTGGTGGCAATCTATACACATTTTTATTACTCAAGTTTTTATAATATCTGTGAGTAATGTCCAACTTTACCTTATGCCCCTTCAAGTTATGTAGTTTTCCATCACAACCACATCTGTGTATTAACACTTCAGAAAACACAGTCCCACTGAACACTATAATATCATCTTGTATGGGCAACAAGAGGCCACTGTATAGAATGGAATTTTCTTTACCAATGTGCTCGGCCATCATCAATTGCTGTGTTGTGTCCCATTTCTGAAAATGAAAACAATTATATTAAAACATCATATGTTTTTACACAATTCCTTACCATATAATTAAACTGATTAACAGTTCTTAATAAAGTAACTGTTTTACTGGTAATGGAATTTCAATTCTCTTGACATGTATTAATAACAGAATTATTTTAAAAGCGTCTTTGGACCAGCCACAGCAAGGAAAATGTGTATCCTGAGGTTTTTTACAAATTTAAACTACAATTAATTAAAATAGTAATAGTAATTATAATGGGAAATATTGCGGCAAATGGGATATATAAACAATTAGATAAATACAATATATACAATATTACTATAAATGAAGAAATGTATGCATATGTAAAAATTATATGCAACACAGGTAAAAACTATATACATACTGTAAATGAGGAGCATACCTCAATTTCATTACACAAGATATATATTTATTAATGAGAGAAATAAAAGAATTGGATTTATTATCACCTGTACAACATTGTGAGCTGTTAATAATGCAATTTGTCCATCACCCACCCAGACACCAGAATGCAACCAATCATCGCATACTATTGCTTCAAAGGCCTTCACAAAAATCAGATCATCAGTATTCTTTAGAGTTATAACAGTAAATTGCTTCCCACCAATAATTAATACTTCATGTTTATCAGAAGGCACAAAATTATATATCTTTTGTCCATTTAAGGCATTCATTTTTTGTAAAAACTTTATAGATTTTCTGTCAAAAATATTAATCCAACTGCCAATACCTGAAATTTGTTGAGTGTTAGAGTTAAATGACAATAAATAGGCCGTAGTAAGAAAATTATAAATCTATGATGAAGTAGTTAGATTATGAACCTAGTCAAATAATTTAACTGGTTGTGGGGAGAAAATAGTGTGGTAGATTTATAGTAGGCCATAGGATGGTACAACCTTCAATTTCATAATCTGTTGTCAAGAAACTCTTGGTGTTTTGCCTAGAGAGATGCAGTTGTCAGCAAGACTTAAAAGTAAGGTGACCATCCTTGCCTTCAGGAGTTTAATATAATATAATAATAACTTATAAGGTATTGAATTTTTATATGACTTCTCTTCAGAAGCAAGCAAGCATCAAGCCTACTTGATGTCAAGTATCTGCATGTGCAACTCAACTTTAATCAGAACTTTTGGTAGTAACTAGATGTGATTCCTGAGAACTGAGTTGAATGACTTACTTTAAGTGTAGCTGGCCGCCACAACTCTTTAACCGAAAAATAAAAGTTGGTTCATAGCGGATTATGAGGACACCGGTTGTACCTTGATGGCCGATCTATAATTCTGCGACCTATCGCATATAAGTAAATAACCTAACTTCTTACCGGCTAGAATGTACTCCTCATAAAGCTTAACTGCAGTAACATCAGTACGGGATATTATTGACATTTTAAAGAATACTCTTGTAAATAATATCAACTAATATTCTTTAATTTTGTGTACCCTGTTTTTTGAACCAGTTTAAATGTGCGATTTTCTAATGACTAATCAAAGAGCAGTTCGAATGAACAAACAGCGTAGCAATTGCCACCAGCTAGAAACAGAGGACATTAAGTGGTGAATAGTTCATATTAAAATAGTTTTAAATATAGTAATTGTTGGAAATTAATCTGCTGAAACAAACTGTAAACTCCACCTCAGAGAAGTTTGATATCTAACCTATAAAGCTGAAATTAATTTAGTAGACATTGTGTTGTGACAATGTCAATGACATGTCATGATGCATGTCCAGGTGACATACACATGACAAACAGACATTTTTTAAACCTTTGGATTCTCTATATTTGAATTAAAATTTTAATACCCTGCAATAGTCTTTTTCATGTAATTTATTATTAAAATAGCTTTATTCTGTGGATACATTCAAGATAAAAGATAGCAGATGAGAGTGCATAGTACGGAGAAAGAAGAATCTCCCCCCTGTAAATTACTATAGTCTTTGCGTCTTCTCATTCACGACCGCAAAACCTTTAACCAATATTCAAATCATCTTATAATCCCTATTGTTCCAAAAATTATAAAACATATTTAAAGTAGATCAAAAAAGGGTTGTTGTTCCATTTTCAAGGGCTGTAGTTAAATATATGTAAGTCGATAAATATGAAATGAAGGAAAAATACAAAGTTTATTGAAAATATCTTTTAATATATTATTGTAGTTTTTTTATTAACAAGTCCTCATACTATTAACATTATATTATATTTCTTATTCGCTTAGATGTTGGCCTAGAGGATAATGTTCTCCATATTTCTTTAAGTGTTTCTCCATTTGTTGCATTTGCTTCCTGAAAGAAAAGACACAGTAATTATTAAAAGGAATAGCTATTGCAATATTAACTATGCATAATGAAAGCAATTCAAATACTTTACATTATTATAGGATATTTCCATAGAATTAATGAATATCAAAAATACAATATAAAATCACTTCAGTCAGTAGTCTAAATATTTACGTCGGTTGTTTTACAATGGCATATGGATAAGTTATTTACGAATCATTATTGATAATTACCCTAAATTAATTGTGTATATTTATTGTCTATTTGGATTTTAAATACATATCACAACTAAACGGGAACCTTAGTGTATCACAAATCTTCCCCAGTTGATATTTTATAAATATTCTGCATATTTATTACCATCTATTAATTATACTTACTGTATATGGGGAGGCATATCATAATAGACATCTTCAAGCATTTCTTTCCAATGCGGCAGTTTCTTTTTCTCAGCTTCTTGCATCGTCTTGAGAATATAGCTCCGAGTCTCTTTGGCGTATGCTTGGTCGGCGTCGGCATTCCAAAGTCCTGTAACATAAATTTTAAAGTCGTTATTGTTTTGATGATCAAATTATCGTATTTTTTTGTGACAAGAGTAGCAAAGGCAACCTACAAACTACAAACACGACTGAAATCCTATCTGAGCTTGATAGATATGTTGCTACTCCTGAGGACTAAGATGGTCCTCTCGCTTCAACGTGTAGACGGCAACCGCACCTCTCCAACCGAAACACAATTAATGCTTCATGATTATGGGGGCGGCGTGTTACCTCCCCGGTCGAACTATAGCTCTCCCACCTTTAGGAATAAAAATATAAAAGAATAACATCTTTTTAAAAATATATTTAGGGCTATACAAATACTCAATTACCTTTTTGTTCAATGTACAGCCTAAATTTTTGGATAGGGCTTTCATCTTTGGTCCATTTCTCAACCTCTTCAATGGGCCTGTAACTGCTGCTATCATCTGAAGTTGAGTGATGTCCAACTCTGAATACAACATATTGAATTGTTATAATACTAAGGAGGCACGGCACATATGTATATTTTTACGATAAAACTTGTTTCTTCTTGCATATTGTGAAAAATAATTAAATTATGTAGTTGACCCTAGCCGAAGTAAACTTAACCATCTTGCAACAGATATAGTTTTAAGAGCTAGTTCGTTTCCTAAAACGAGCTTACAGGCCACCTGATGTTAAGTTGTCGCCGTATGTTGCTAGTTCAAAGGAGTGTTTTGCTTTTAAATGTTGCCGGCAATCAAATTCTTCAATTATAATATAATTGCTTCAGGATGATTATGGAAACGATTGTGACTCCCCTTTGGTCAGTTCTAATCGTTATCGTTACGTAAACTGTCGTAGTTCTTTATTTACAATAATAAAAATATTAAAAGTAATTATAATAAAAGCCTAACTTAAGCAATTTAAAGGAAGTCCGAGCCCATGTGGCATGGTTTCAAGAATGCTAGTTGCATTCCGCGTCGAATAGCAATCGTAATTCTCTACGCGAGATATGCACCAGCCCTCTTGTCTAACATTTTGGTTGTATGGTTGGAAGAATGGCTATTTAACTTTAAATCCTATAAGATTCGATCGCATGAATTTTAATGGTTATTAATAATTTAATGAATACAATGATGAATGTGTGGCGACTTTCCGCTACTCGACAAGAGATGGCGCAACACGATCCTGAATCACGCTATCGAAGTTTTCTAAGTATCATGCATATATACAAAACTCCGAAATGACACTATCTGAGCACGGCCGCTCCCCGGGCACATCAACTCGCCTGGAGGGAGATCTCCCTCTCCCAAAAATGTAAATAATGATAATTACATTTTTCTAACAATTTCCAGTAAGACTTTAAATTTTTTTTGTTTATATACCCAGAAGGGCCGAATATAGCGCACTTTATGTAATCATTTTAATACATGTAAGGCATATATTCACAAATAAAAAAGATTTTTAAAACTAATTATATTAAAAACCCAACCTAAACAATGTAAAGGATGTCAGTGCCCATGCGGCATGGTTCCAAGAATACTAGCTGCATTCCCGCGCTGAATAGCAATCGCAATTCTTTGCCCGAGATATGAACCATCGCTCTCGCCACCGATAATGAAATCAAATAAAGAGCTTTGATTTGATTTGCTCACCTGTAGGACATGGCCTCAATAAGCACAGGCTTGTTGTTGGCGACGGCGTAGTCGCGCGCGCGGCGCACGGCGTTGTGCACGGCGAGCGCGTCCGTGCCGTCCACGCGCGCGGCGGCCAGCCCCAGCGCCGGGCCGCGCGCCGCCACGCCGTCCCCGCGGTACTGCTGGCTCGTCGGGGTCGAGATCGCGTACCCGTTGTTTCTGCTGCCAGTGCAATCTCATATTAGCAAACAATAATTGAACACTTTCCCTGCGCCGTACGACACTGCTGGGTATAACGCGCCTGCGGCTTGTATACACCTGTGCTGCACGTACAGATCTGTAAGGATTACGGCCAAACAAAAGTGTATTTGTAGACATGACATCTGTGTTTTTTTTTTCTTTATTATGAAAGAGTAAGAAACACAAATAGAACAGAAGTTCTATTTAAGGATGGAAGCGGATGCGTCCTTACTCTTGAGGACTAAGATGGTCGCCTCCAATAATGTGTGTCCGGCAACCACACCTCCCCAACCGAAACACAATACA
>DWON01005538.1:0-14816 GCA_018251015.1 Phocides pigmalion okeechobee
GTGCCACACACGATCGAACGCCTTCTCTATATCGAGAAAGACGCCGACCGTGTGCCGCCCGTAATTGAGCTCGGATGCAAGGTGATGAATCACTCGCGTCAGCTGCAGAGCTCCCTTGGGCAGCATGGCTAGCGCCAGGTTCGGCACTCCATCATGGCCGGGCGCCTTACGCCTTGGTCGACGTAGAACCGCCCTCCGAGCCTCCGAGCCTCCGAGGGAGAGATAAAATCTATCCTATTATATATATAAGAGTAGAAAGAGAGGGGAATACTTCCTTTCCTACGTCGCGCTATCTTACGAATTTTCGATCAAGTCCTGTTCCTGATCAGGTCAGGACTACGTGTCCTGACACAATTTTAAACAAAAGTGCTCAAGTCGGTAAAAAAGTTCTCACATCAAAAATATGTAAATCAGCAATAAACATTCTGTCTGCAAGATTCAATCTTGCTAAATATAACAATTTATTCATTCAGGTATAAGCATGCGACACCTGCGAATCTTAACATGTTTAGATAACAGTCATCGTCATCGGTACCGCCATCGTCATTACGTTGCTACTGCTTGACTTTCCTTTCAGTGTTGGAATCATATGAGCTAATTGCATATCGATAAAATTTTGTAGGGTTGTGAATACATATGGTTCTTTATCGTTCTTTCTCGTTTATTTCTCTTCCTTTGGAGGAAAGGTGCCATTGCCAGCTACATATGAGAAGACGATGTTAATCCACAGGAGTAGCAAAGTTTTTGTTATCGACTTCGGATGGAACTTCTCATATATATAAACTTAAACATATGCATGGATGGTGGTGGCCACTTATCATCAGATGGACAGATTCAATATTTCATGCTATGAGCAAACATATCACGAATGTTTTATCATCGTGCTATTTTTAGTATATTCCATGTGACTCGCTTCTTTACTTGAGAAGAAGTGCCTATAAACCTTATAAAAGCAACATGTTGTGTTGACCTTACTTCTCGACCTCTCGAATTGCGGGTTTAAAATGTTATTTCGAAGACACCCGTACATTATCGGATTAGCCGAAACCTTTCTATTTAGAAAACTCGCTGTGGAATTACTTTTCTCTGAACTCCACGATTGATGACTTGTTCAACAGTAAGCGTAAGACGAGGCGAAACTTTATCTAGAACTCTTTTTATGTCATCATCATCATCATCATCATCATGCTACTACACTGTTCAGTGGGTCAGTGAGCAATCTGTCTATCGAGTTGTATGGAGTTCATCCATAGGATCCAACGATAAAATTTAACGACAGTTATTTTCGTTTTTTTATTGGGTATTTACATAAATTAAATAAATATAAAATGTAAAATAATCAATTAATCAGTTTTAAAACCAATTTTGGCTAAAGTTAACAGGGAAAAAGAGCGGAAAAAGATTTTGGGGGTAGGACAATAGTTCCACCAGAGAAGTACCACCTCCATCCTCCTAATCCGCTGTAAAGAGTTGTTTCGATTGGAGAAGTACGCTTGCGGACTAAACTTACAAGCAAGGCTACCTTTTGAGTCCTCAGGTATAGTAACGCATTTGTGATTTCAAGCTTGACTTTAGTTTTGTTTGAGGTTGGACATATGTCCATGGGCTATAGAAATCATTTAACCTCAAGTGACCTACACGCTCGTGTGCTGCTATGTCAACATAAAAAAACTCTCATTTAACCTAACATTTGTAACAGGAACAGGAAATTTAACTTACACGATTTATCGCTCGTTACACGTTCTGTAAGAAACAAGTCCCTGATGCCTGATGGTAACAATATTGTGTTTTCAATACCTAAAGCCACAGAGGCTACTTTGTGAAATCCATTAAAAATTTTGCCTCTGTTGAGAGAAGTTTTGCGGTTCGAAAATGTATTTTAGTCTTGTTTTATGCCGACTTCTTCTACGAATTGGGAATAAATATGAAAAACGGACCACACTATGATTTTTATAAATAAAATGTTGTTGTTTTACTAACTTTTATAAACGTAAATTTATTAGAAAGTGGATGGTACCGGAAAAATAATAGCATCACTTCTATTTCCACTTCTAAGAATCCTTGTGTTTCAGTGTAACGACATCGATGTCGACTCACATACATATGGTCATATTTGTTGTTGGGAGGTAACATACATATCTGCGATTAACTTCAGGTAAAACTTATATTTTATATACTTACTTGTCCAATGGCGGTAATGATAAGTTATAAGAAGGATTGCATGTTTGATTGAAATATTTTATTGAAAATTCATTTACAGCATATTGCATATATACCTTAATTAGCTTATCACTCGAAGATTTCTTTAAATAATGAAAGTAGCAAAAGAACGTACAGTCCATGTAATGGTAAGTGGTCACTGTCACCCATGGACATCTGTAACCAACTCCATAAAGTACAATCAAGTAGTAGAAATGCGTGTGTTCCCATCTAGCTAATGTTGATTGATGATGTATTTGTCTCCAAATAGTCATGAAACTCATACCATTTAAAGATGTGTTGTAAGAAAACAAATACAAGAAGCAGCAAAGTTTCACTTTATTCTCCCTTTTTAGGTTAGTGTTAAAAATATCCAAAATACTTCAGTAAAACGTAATTACTCGTATACAAAACTGCTTCACTTTAATATCAGCGAAAATTTCGTGCAAGTAAGTACTCTCGCTCCATATTTTCTCATTAACCTCGACTTTATAAAATAATAATAGGTACCTAGCTTCGTGCACGTTACAGCGACATGTCTTAATTTCAGCAGCGCAACGAAATTGAAACTCAAATTTAGTATCAAGTTACTTTAATTTACAAAAACTGCATTGTTGTACGGATAATTAAGTCCATACGTATTGATAGAATTATAAAATTATAATTAATTATTTAGGGGAGGTACGACCGCCACCCTCATAATCCGCCATGTCGTAACTATTATGTTCCGATCGTCGAATCGTAGTTGCCTGCACCTTCAAGTGAAACGACCATCCCAGTCATCAAAAGCGGCTACGCCCTCAGCTCTGTTTGGGTTAGATGATTATTCTGCCCTTTACAGAGACCGCTTAAAATCAAGTAACCTTCTGTAGTACATAAAAAAAACCTATTTTGTTATATATTTACTGATTCCGTTAACTGCTTTTCGGTACCATTTCATTGATTTTAAGGCAAACAAGCATGCATTTCACCTAATGGTAATTTGTCTTAGCAACATCAAGTAAATTCAATTAAATACAGTGATAGTCTACTGGTCCAGATTTCAGCCTATCACTTGGATATTGGAGGTTCAAATCGTCTTTGCATTTATTTTTAAGTGAAAGAAAACATTGTAAGGTAACATGCGCGCACGAGAGTTTCCCATAAAGTTCTCAAAAGTGTGTGAAGACCATGTAACGCCCCTAAAGACCTTACCCTTCTACTTTTGGTGAAGACTCATGTCCAGCGATTGAATAGTAGTGTATATAACACTACAATATATTTGAAAGCATTTTAAAATAGAATGAATTTCAAAGCAGAGTCAAACATTCCAGCCACAGCGTCGGTGTTTGCCAAGATCTTGCCAGAAGCGAATTGATAAACGACCGTTTAGACCACACTGCACGCATACAAATGTATTGACGACATATTTCATGACAAACTTTCTTACAAAATATTTTAAATTCCTTACAAATTGTGTACGATATTTCTATAGCTTATACTAGTTAAGAAGCAAAGCGTACTCGCTTTTTATTATTTGTTGAGACAATTAATTTATCGGGGTTGGTCGAAAGCTAGATAGATGACCGCTGCTGACAAAATTTCCTGGACTTTTCTAAGCTCTATATGTCAAATTAAGCAGACGGTTTAGAGTAGTCTAGATTATCATCGATACATGACAATCGTTGAAACTTGTCAAAGGCTCAATGGGCGGTTTGAACATATCTATTATGTTGGCTACTAACGGCGCGAAATCCTCTGCCCAGGTCTTTCTCCCGTTTTATGATGTAAGCCAATTCCGGAATGGAAACATTTAAAAGACAGTAATACAGAAATCAGATTAGTGTAATTTTGTGTCACCATATCGAAAACACGAATATTACCTTATATACGAATATTACTAATTCTTACTTCCTTATGCGTAGAGCCGAAGCCGGGCCAGTGGCGCGCCTTGAGAGAGGCCTACGTTCAGCAGTCGACTGACACGAACTGAAGAAAAGAAAAAAGAAGAATTACTTCCTTTTCTCGCTAATAGATAAAAGTATGAAACATCCGTTTGTTTATGTTTCCATAGACTATATATTATCATGTTCGTTAAACACCTTTTAAACACGATTTATAAAAATATAATTTATATTGTAGCAGATACCCAAGCTTCTATTTTGTGGGAATGAATTAAAAACTGAGGGATATTCTGCCTTTGTATGCTTATTGCCTAAACCCCCAGTTTAGTGTTTATTAACTTTGTTTGCTAAGCTGGACTTTAATCAATTCCGTGTATGGGTGAAGATTACAAGTATTTGGTCTATCTGGGCGAAAAATGATTTTAAATTTGTACTCATCCCGTAACCAATAATTTCCTCTACATTTCAATACTCCTTAGTAACTGAATCAATTTCCCAAAATCGTTGTACAATCCTATCGACAAATAAGCGTTGAAGGCACACGGCACGCATACGAATATATTGGAGCAATATTTCATGTTTAACGTCGTCGTTCGCTCTACACACGTTGCCACAGATGTTGTTGTTTACCAGAGACTAAATCTTAAATAATTCATTCAATTTGTCAATAAATGTCTACACTATTTGTGTATTTGTGTATTCTATTAACCCATAATAGAAGCAAAGAGTGCTTTGCGATTCGAAGAAAAAACGTATTTTAAATTTGACTGGACATTTATAATGAAAAGTTTAAGTGTATCTATAACGTTACGATCCTTTGGAGCGGAGTCACAGCATTTGTTTATTATGAGTTAAAACGCATGGCACAGCTATCATCATCAAACTCTCAGAACGTCAATAGATACGCAATCGTCTTCTAGGTCGCGGGCAGCACTCACAATACTACACTAGTACTCACATAACTTCTAAAAAAAGGTGTACAAGTACGTGATTTGAACCACGATCAAATGCCGGGATATTACCACTAAACTGTCACTGCTTGCAAGTCTATCATTTATATACCTAGTAGCAAAGTCTTCAAATTAAACGTTAACAATAATTTTGCGGCCGACAACACTCTGGGGAGGCATTTATTCTATTTATCGCGAGCAGTTTGTGCAAGACCCTCAGAAATGAGATTTTAACACCGCAAGGTACTTAGGTACCAGTTTGTTAACAAGTTTATTGCATATTGCATTTGATATGTTAGTTGCATGTTATTATTTACACATATACATACTAATCTTACTATATTAAAACTCTGATTTGTTGTACCGGATGCTTCGAAGTTATGATAGAATATTGTTTTGATGTTGTAAGAGTAACAAATAATCGTGCTGAGATCTGGTGTGAAATGGTCTCTGCAGCCCAAAGAACAACCAAACTCAATTATTGAAGTCGTGCATATAGGCGTTGCTACTCCTGAGGACTGAGGTGTTCGGTTCTTTGCTAAGTTTAACTGGACACTGAGTACCTCCAGCCGAACCATAAGAATATTAATGGTGTATTAGGTGGCACCTTCCCGGTTAAATTTTAGTTCTACCAATTACAAAAGATAAACGAAAGCGTTGTATTCAAACGTGACTATTTGTACCTATCCGTAGCGCTTTATGTAATTTTGTAACAATCCAAATTTAAACCTATTTTCAAATAAAATAATTCATACAAAATATACCAAAATACGTTCAGTCTATTAAAATTATTGTTCCTAAATTTTAATGATCAAGCGATAGTTTAATATTCATAACAAATATAATGATAATCGTAACGCTTTTACATTTCAAACATTTAATTACTGTTTTGGATGTTCATAAACGAATTAATTATAACGATTCGGCCACGCATACGCAATGACAATGTACTTGATGTGCCGATACAATTAACTAACTAACCTAAAAGCGAAACCTGAAATTCGATATCGTCTTGAATCCATAATAAAGCATAATGGTCATTATTGGATCTTATTAGTAAAATGGATACTTAAAACCTTCATATAAACAGATAAAATGCAGTCTATTATTACAATTCACAATAGCAAAATAAAATATTTTTGAAATTTAAAGTTTACGGCTAACTTTAATCTAATCTATGTACCTTTAACTTAACGTATTTATATTCTCATATTAAACAATGTCGAATGTCGTTAAATGTCAAAAAAAGAACTCATGAATAAATTAATGTTTAGGCAAATTAAACACATCTAGAATCAGTTTTGTGACCACAAGTGAATATAAATAATTAGGTTTGATATGTAGAACAATATAGGCAATCACGAGTTTTACTGTCTTTCCGTGCTGTGGTTTTGCTAGGAGACATGGCGCTGTGCGTACGTGATGTGTATACCAACACGTCACGATAACGCCTGTCGGATCAGATTTGAATATGAATAGAATATTAATGTAAAACTTACTCTCGACTGTGGATAGGAGTCGAATGTGATTTGTTTTACTGGACCCGTCAGATAGATTCGTAAATGCACTTTGTGGCATAAATGGTACGAGGCTTGGAATGTCTGAATGTTCTACCATCAATTCGTGTCAGGGCAACGTAGTGGAGTATGGTTCAGGCATTTTAATGAAGAGACTATAGAGGAGACTACTTTCTTGACATATTGTTAACATCTTACTAGTACGTTCCAGACAATTGCATAAAAATCGTTCAACGTTTCTCAGAACTACAACTCAAAGAATTTAATTTGAGAAGTCTGCTTTCGACAAGAATCATCTTTATGTAACAAGCTTTATTGTTCTTAGGTAATCCAGTTTAAAAGTACGATTATATAGATTTATTTACGTGTAACGTGTACGTCAAGAAAGTACTTATTATTTTTTATATTTCTATTATAGTAATAGTTAATTGTTGTAAATACAGTACTTATGAAATGTAATAAAGGTAACAGAAAATTTAACATTGACCTTCATTAAACAATGGTACTTCAGAAATTCGATAGCGCTGGAAACATTTTGACATTAATCTTTATCGGCACTATGTAAGTAATGCTTCTGTCATATATAAGTATTATACGCTACTGTTGTATTATTACGTGTGTGTTTATTAGTATGTCTGTGAAATTTTACAAGAAAATTTCAGATCATAATGATGGGACTGGGTCTGAGCCTATCTCACCGGGCTATTTCTATTTCCCATGTAGTAGTTTTATTTACTCGAAATTGTATGCAGATGACAGTGGAGAGATTCTAACACACACAATTCTCTTGTGCTCACCATCTTTGTAAAATCTATATACTGTGTAATGTTTATTTATAAAGGACTGATTTAAAAAGAGTGCCGAAAGTTTTTTATGCCGGCTTTTTCCTTTCGGTCGACCTTGGTCAACAGGGCGCTCAAAGCCGATGTACTGATTTTACATTGAAATTCATTAAGGGTATATGTAAATAGCTTACAATGAAATAAAATATTTGAATTTGAATTTATTCTTATTTGAAGATTATAATTACGCAGATGAAATGTGAAATGCACTGAAGTAGTAACATATGTAATGTTAGGATTTTTCTATGGGGTTAGTTATAAATAATTATATAAGATAAGATAATTAGTTGTAATTTTGTTGTTTTCAGTAAAAAATAAACAAATTTTATCGTTAATCAGCTATTTATATAAATTACATTACATTACAAATAAGTTATTTTTTACATTAGAAGCGAACTAGTTATCAAGCAACCTCACGTGAAGTGCTCGCTGCCATGGATATTCTCCTTCCTTCTACTACCAATCTCAAGCTGGATCGAAGTTTAATTAGAGGTAGTTCGTAGATAAACGAGTTCGTACATTCTTTCACCGCCTCTTCTTTAAAACTAAAAACCTTATGAGTGGATCGTTATTTAATGACTATCAAAAACAATTTCATAAAGAGTAGATTCTTTGTTAAAATATGATAATTTTGATTTAGATGCCTTGCTACGCCGAAATACAAATGGTTAACTCGCCTATTAGTCTAGGGGTTAGTGTGCCCTAAAAGATACATTGTTTATTTTATTTACTTAAATGGTTTAAGAGCAAAATAATTTCAAAAGCTGACTTGCTCTGACATTGATCAATTGCCACACTTTATGCTCAGCTTTATTTTTAATTACAGCCGAGCACTCTAAGTCTTCGTTGTAATTTAAAAAGGGTAAGATTTCACTTAATGAAATTCATGCCAAATACATTTCTTTGTACTTTACCCTTTTAGACGGAGAAACGATTTTAACATTATTAAATGATGAATACTTACGAATTACGATGTTTCCTTTAATTACATTTTTTGGGTTAGCACCGCCCTCAGCGTCGAGTTTGACTGGGTGCCCATTAATCTAATCTCCACCATTAAAAATTAAAGTAGCCTGGTAGAATATACCTAAAGTCCCATGATATGGCACTATGCTGTCACCATAGTCCAACATATTACTCCGCCTTATTAGGAAAATCCGTGGCGATTTGAAGGATTGCAGCCCTGCTTTTTGTATATTAACATACTTAAAAGAAACCGAAACCGTCGAACCGGGCTAATATATCTGCTACACCCATCGCTAGTACGAAATAATTCTTGCATTTCATTGTAAATATGTGGTTACTGCCTACAATAGGAATATGTAGCAACCACCTAATTAATTAGAATAGTGACATCACTATTATTTACTGAAGTCGCAAGTACATGTACATGGGCTGCGGGGATTTACGGCCTACAAGTTATTTTTCTATGATAAAAAAGATAGGCCGCCTGAGAGATAGTATTCACTATTGACTATAGACATTGGCAATACCAAAATTAATTAATTATTTTTTTAATTTTACTATGCCATTACATAACAGAAAACACAACGTATTTATCTGCCAAATTCCCTCTATGTAATACTAATAGTCTTCAACAGTGACATGACAATATTATAACGGTTCTCTTTATGCATTTGACAACGGGACCCTAAAGATGACCCGTCCGTGGCGTTGTCGCGGCAAAATCTAGACATAATAGAGTCTAGAAATAATTAACATTACCTTTGCAAGAAGTACATTACATTAATGGTTAAGCTCTAAAGATATTTGATAAAGCAAGGACGATGCAAAATAAACAACATGATGACATGTCAGCTATGTCAGTCATGCAGTCGTTAAAATTGTTTAGATTTAATAAATATCTTTATAGCGAAAAAAAAATACCAGAGGAGTTGCCAATACGTCACAAGCTTTCAATTAAAGCTCTTTGCACCTCTATTTGGTTTTCAATCATGTAGTCATTAATAGGAAAATGAGTACTCGCCCACACATGCAATGATGGGAATTGACATCAAATCCCCAATATTTGCGCAGCCTGAATAGATGTCACTGTTCAGTCAGCGGTGACAATTATTCTGGCGTATTTATAGGGAGAATTTGGATTACCCGTAAATTTGTTGTATTGATTATCTCAATGTTTTGAAGTATTTTAAGACACACACTCATCTGATTCTGAAGTACGCAGAGTTTGTATAGCGACTGTGATATATATTTCTAAATACATACTTAAATAGCACATTTTACACCCAGGCAGAACAAGAATATTCATGCTTGTTACACAATATTGACTTGCGTAGGAAGCAAATCAACAACAATCGGCTTAGAAGTGGGTGTCACTAATCAGCAAAGTATGTAAACAGGCAGTAGAGACTCCAGTAATAAGTGTTATTTCCACAACCACAAACAGAACGCGAACATTGCGGCTTTTATAGTAACGTCTCTTTGAACCTATTTTGAAGAGCCCCATGTTATAACGTTCAGATTCAACCTCAAGGAAAAGCGCGTTTTAATCTTTACGTACGTGAAAGAAATGAACGCGCCAACCGAATTGTGGAGGATCGTCATGAATCCATTTGTTGCAGATAGAACCTTAACCTACGGCGAATAGTGCCGTAGAGAAAATGTACAATATGCCAAATAGATCATAAGAGCACTCACGATTATAAAGCCATTAGAACAAGCAATTCCTATGTTCCTCCGTAAATTTAAGAGCTCTAAATTATCAATGATCTTTATCTCGTTAATGACTGATCAGTATATTTTTTTAAATACAACGTAAAATCAGCTCATTGGCTTTGTGCACCTGTTGACAACGAAAGTTCAACACAAACAAACAACAACACAACAAACACAGTATAACTTTAGAATGATAGTGAACACTCGGAAAGATAGTCGTGCATGTCAGCATGACTTCCATACCTTTACACAATTTCGAGTAAATACTCGTACAAGGATCACATGGGAAAATAAATAGCCCAGTGAGGTTTATTTTATTTATTATTTTGTTGTATAATTTCGTATTGTCATTTCAAACAAAATTATCAAGATTTGATGCTGAATTAACTATTTCCCTTTATGCGGTTTGTCTTTGAAGGCAACGTAATATTATTTGAGAATCCAATTCATTTAGGAATTGGTTTCTATATTTCCTTCGGGGCCTCAGCTATGAGATCCGATTTGAGGTTCGTAAATGTAAGCAAAGGAGTTTAGTCGTTACACAAGTGTATTTAAATTTCTGTGTTGTAACATACTCATATTCAGAAATTTCTGTTTGTAATTATACATTAGTGAATAGTGGATAATTTAATAATACTCACCCCAAGTAAAGTATACAAATGAATGGTCACATATTGCACATGGACATAATCATTTGTATCTTGTTTCAAGATAATTATTATCCCATTACCACACAGGCCCACAGCTGGGCAACTTTCTCCTCTTAGAATGAAAAGGATCAGGTCACAGCTCACTGCGCTGGCTAAGTGCAGATTGATAGACACCAAATACCTTTGAAACTTTTTTTTTTTAATTTTTAGTCAATTCAATCAGTAGTCTTAAATTAAACTTTATTGAAATCTTTTTAACATGCTGCTTTTCTTATGTTATTTACTTTACCGTTAAAGCTACTTGCTCTCTATAATGTTATAATTTTAATTACGTCCATAATTTGTAAGGAGCAAACAACTTTGATATAATAATAAGTAACAGGCATTCAAACCCATGTAAGAGTCCAGACTCATAACCTAACTTTACTAGCTTACTAACCTAATATAATCTAAATGTGTAGGTAGTTAGCTATCGACTTACGTAATAACATTTTCAAGTATATTAACATTAAACATTCAATTCAAGGCAGGTCTGCTTGCGACGATACAATTGCAAGGGGTCCAGATAAGACAATTGTACGAGATTGGAGGAATTGCTGTGTTAATAGAATGAGGGGTGGGAGTCGAGGGGTGAGAATACGTTTACTGTCCCGTGGTCAGCCACGCGTGAACTGGAGTCCTGAGGGAGGCACAACGGGCAAAGGATGTGTTCCAATTTAAGCGCTGAGCGAAACAATTAACCCTTGATTTGACTATGCATAATAGTAAATCTTACAAACATACACGCAAAGTTTTCGAAATACATCTTACGTTTTCGTTTTAATTGCGTACCTTTATTATTATACGTATTTCGATCAATAAAATTTTAGATAATGTTACACAGCTACCTGATATCGGAAAAACACGTTTTTAGGCTTTTAAAGTCAAGCGCATAAGAAGCTGTGCATTTTAATCCTTTTAATAATGCCAAATTAACAATAATTGTTAAATGTATTTTAACTTTTTCAGTGAATTTATTTCCTACATGGCCCTTAAACTATTCTCCAAAATCAGAATTCATTTATTTAAGCTATATATCTATCACCGAAGCTGTATATTGATGGCCATTTTTAACTTCTTTCCTGTACTAGATTCCATAAAAATAAACTTGTAATAGACGAAGGAACAGAATCGCTATGACAGGCTAATAAACTAATGCAAACCGTATAAATATAACTAGTACGGTTTTATTTTTAGTAGCATAAAATAAAAAGATAGCCCTTAGTATGTATAATTATTTTTTGAACATATTATTTTTGAACATATTATGTATTTCGTCTCGTACTGCAGTCTTTCATCAGACAAGTGGTTAATACGTTATTTATTATAAATGACATTTCTATCTTAATTGCACAGGGTTGAAAATATAGGGGACGTAAAATGATTGTTATTATGAAATGTTATGAAAATGCAAGGGTACCAAATTTCATTTCATTTTTATATATAACATTTATAAAGTTTTATAATTATAATTATATAACCTTTTCACAATTTTGCATGGCTTAAATTGTAAATCTTAATAATTTGTTCTACAAATAAATTGAATTGATTCAATGTAATTTTATATACACTTAAATATATAAGTTTGAATTAGAGTTCTCCATAAAGTTTTCCATCAAAATCTACAGACGGTGGTAGAACTATAGATCAAACGGGGAGGTACTACCGCCTCATAATCCGCCGTAAAGCATTACTTGTGTTTCTGTTGGAGTAGTGCGGTTTTCGGCTACACTTTCAAGCGAGGCGGCCGTCTTAGTCCTCAGGAGTAGCAACGCATCTACGTTCGAGCTCAGATAGAATTTTTATCGTGTCTGTCGTTCAAACGAACGTAGATGTCTATGGGATGCGACCAGTTAACATCTAGTGGCTGCATGTTCGTTTGTTACTCTTCTCACATAAAAATATATGTTCCAAAATGAATTAACGACAGTAACGTAATAACTACAAAGACAACTTATATTTAACCAATTTAAACTATTTGTTTTTGACAAATATTGACATTAATATGTATACGATACTAACGTCACTCAATTGCTTTGCCTTCCCGGACCCCTCTACTAACACTTAAACTTTATGGTATGGTCTGGACTTTTAAGTATTATTACGAATCTTTATGGGAATATAGAAAAGTGCTTTTTAGACTTTTTTTATTTCTCTTGGTAAGAACTATCCTGGTACTACAAGGAATATAATAAAAAAAGAATTATCGAAATCGGTTCAGTTACTCTCGAGATTTGCGCTTAGTAACACATTCAGCGATTAATTTTTTATATTATAGCAGAAGAAAATACGTGGCAGAAGAAATAAATACAAACATCTACGAAAAAAACCATCACTACTTTTTGCTGTAACGAATGAACCTACATCAAAAGCTTGTCAAAGATCGTTCGAAAACACTGCAACGTTTATTTATCATCTGGGTCGTAAGGCAGATTAAACACGAGACTTTTTTATCACTGCACACTTTATTAATACAATCACTTGTTTAAAAGTCCAAGTATGGAAACTTAAAATGTCTAAAACTGATGCAAACTTTACTTCAGATATTTGCCCTGACAAAAAGATGTCTTTTTTAGTGCACTGCAAAATAATTTGCTTTTAATATTAAAAATTATAAGTTTATTTGACGACTTTTTTCATCACTTCTCATTAATATTGTTTATTGGAGATATTTGTTGAACATTAAATGTCATATTTAAGTCACAATAATAAACTCCAAAGGATTATGTTATACGTGCAATATTTATAGTTCTATTGGTTTACAAATATATTGTTTTTCTTTCGAAACTAAAGTGTTTATTAGTTGTTGCTATTTATTTTTTGCATATAATGATATAAGACAATAAATATTATTTACATAGAGCAGATCTGAGAGTAGCCAGCAAAACAGTGTAAGACACACCTTCATCCAAATCGCACTAAGCACTATATTGAAATTTTTACATTTTGTCAATATTTTACAAAGTCTTGTATAAAACAATTGAAATATGCTCCTGAGAACTCGACAGTGAACATAGTTGATCATGCTATATAAAATATGCTATATGCAATTTCCAACATAATGAATTTCACAGCAGGAAATTTTCAATTTCCCAAACGCATTTCTCTATAACAGATATCTGAATTTATTACCTTGACAAAGACGTGATAATTTAATTCCACTTACCGTGTGTGAACCGCCTCAAATGTAACAAACAATAATCCATCTACGGGGGAGACAATTGTGAATTCGGCTGTTAGGTTCTGTCGCATCCTTTCAACAGTTTCAGCTTTCATTATTACCGGCAATTTCTAGAGAGAATTGTTAGATGTTTACGTATTCAAACGTTTGGCTTATAAAAATAGTATCAGCCTATCAGTGAAAAAAGATTAATGTGGGAATTATAAAACGATATATAAATCTTAATTTCAGACGAGAAAAGTTTTTGCCAGTATTGTGTATAACTTAGGAAGATGATACGGTTAATCCCGTACGATTCGTTAGGTGAAGTACCACCGTCTTTCTATAAAGCAATATTTGTGTTTCGCTAGAAAAGTCTGGCTGCATTCTCACTTATCTTTTAATCGTGTAAATAAGTAAGTAAAATGGTCACCTCGTATATGCGACCATCAAGAAAGTAAAACAATAGTTCGACTGCGTAGGTACCGTTTTCAGTAAAAAAGTATGAAACAAGTAAATATTCGTATCTGAAAGTATTCCGTACTAGCTGTGCCCACGACTTTGTCGGTGGTGATTCAATTAAATTGACACAATTTTGTTTGTTAACCGATTTCAATAAAAAAACACTAAAGCCCAACGCAACATAATCCTGAAAACTGCATCTAAATCAGATAAACCGTTTCTGAGATTAGCGTGCACAAACATACAGACATACAGACAAAACCATATTCCATTGTTTTGGATTCAATTGCGGATATAAAGGCACCCCATTATGATGTTTTATACATATGTCGGAGAGCATAAAATGGAACGTCAAGCCCGAATAGACTTGGGTGTATTCGGAATCTATGGTTGGTAATGCTGTGCACATTTGCAGGTTATCTTTGTTCATTTGGT
>DWON01005539.1:0-14816 GCA_018251015.1 Phocides pigmalion okeechobee
CTCCAATAATGTGTATCCGGCAACCACACCTCCCCAACCGAAACACAATACATGAAGAACATGTTGCTTTACGGCTTGTTATGAGGGTGGCGGTGGTGCCGCCCCGGGCGAGCTCTAACGGCTCTACCACCTTCCGATGGTTTATTGGTGTGATAAGTTTATTAAAGTAACATGACAAGTTTCAACTCTATCTTCGGTGGTAGTACTACTTTCTATTTGTACTACTTTAAATTGTTTTTGTTCTAGAAAACTGTTACGATGCGGTCTTTTTATTTAACACTGAAAAAATCCGAAACATTTATCAGAATGGACAAGTTTTGGATGGTTTGAATGTGTTCGAGTTTTATTAAATTTATTCCGACAATTAGACTACTAAATCTTTTATCTGTAAAAAAGTGAACTTTTTTTTTTAAGAAAAATCCTTGAGAGTAATAGATTTCAGTAGTTCTTAATACATACATAATTACACAACGAACATAAATAAAAAATCAGCAGCGATGTCAGTATAATGTGGTACGTTTTGTCCTATTTTGTAACTATATACGTAAAACGGTGTACGGTGAAGCGATATTTTCGTAAGGATAAAAATGTACATCCCGTCTCTGCATTTAATTTAAAAGCTACGTAGATTACCATTCGTGGTTTTTTATTTGCCAACTGCAGATACGGCGGTATTTTAATATATGTATCTGTGTGTTCTATGTAGCCAGCAAAATGGAAATATTTATCGTGAGTATTGATATTTCGAAGCGCGTTTTAATGTTTGTTTTAACAGAATTTTGTATTAAACGGACATGATTATTTCTTCATTTTCTTGCCGTCAGTAAAATAACGTTAAATTATAGGGAAATAATTAAAACATAACGGAGAACTTTATCGTGATTATTGGTATTTCGAAACGCCTTTGTAATGTTGTTTCAATAGAATTTTGTTGTTAACGAATATGTTGCTTCCATTATTTTCCTGTATTCATTGAAATTACGCAAAATTACAGGAGAATAATTAACTACACACAACACGTACATTTAAGCTATTATTTATATTTTTAAGCGCATTTTTCATGTTTGTTTCAACAGAACTTTCTTGTTATTAAACACATTAAATTACTTAACGATAATTAATTTTGAAAAATAACCTTTATAAAAGAGGAAAGTTTTTGACATACGCAGAGATCAATCAGAATCGCTAAGTCTACAATTCTAAAAATGCACATATGTTCTTAGCATAGTGTGAGTAAGCCCTAAGAAATAAATTTTGGAAATGGTGCCCCTAAAAAGGTACAAGAGGTTTATATTTATATAGATTTCTGCAAGAGCAAAGCAATCAGACAAATCTATTTGTATAAATAAATATTATAAAAGTAACTAACGAGCGTACAGAAAATTTGATGTAAAATGATTTGACCCAAGGCCATAAAAGCCCAAAGTCCTGCTCGACGTCGTGCATGTTCGACCGCGTAATCATTTTCTATAAATCATGAATTTAAATTTTCATGCTAGGAAAATACTAATTCGGCCCAGAAGGTACCACCGGAGTCTTTATAATTCCCCTTAATCCAGTGTGGCGGGAGAGGTATTGTAGACGACTACACCTACAAGCGAGGCTATCAACTCAGTCTTCAGGAGTAACAATGCGTCTACGGAGACCTCAAGCAGGACTTTCGTCTTATTTGAGCTTAGATGGAGATGTCCATAGACTGAAGATATCATTTGACATCAAATGACCTGCACGGTCGTTTGCTGCTTTTTCAACATAATTGATTCTCTCGAGATATTTCCAGTACCGTAACAAAAAATAATATTTCCACTTCAGTGAATAGTAATTAATTTATAATATTCATATAACATTGTTAATTTCAGATTCAAGTAGGGTAAAATATTTCAGATACGCATAAAATTGTTGAAACCTAAAACATGAATATAATCCACTTTGTGGATGCTACATCGAACAGCGAAAACCGCACGAGAATAACATTAGCAAAACTTTCCGATGAATACTGAAATCAAATTATGTTCGGAACTGCCAACAACTACAAAAACTAGAAGGATTAATTCTGAAGCATTGAAGCCTTCTAGATAAAGTATTATTAGAAGTTACTCAAATTGTAACTTACACAAAGTTACATGGATGAACTTTAGCGTAAGAAGAGTACCAAACGAACATGCAAACCACCTGATGTTAAGTACTCGCAGCAGCATCCACGTACAACCACAAACACGACTGAAATCCTATCTGAGCTCGAACGTAGATGCGTTACTACTCCTGAGTACTAAGACGGTCGCTTCGCTTCAAAGTGTAGCCGGCAACCGCACCTCACCAACCGAAGCACAAGTAATACTTTACGGCGGATTATGAGAGCGGCGGTAGTACCTTTCCGGTCGAACTATAGTTCTCTCATCTTTAAAATTATGTAATTACAAGTACACAGCGTGTAAAGCAGTATGCAATAATAAGTATATAGCAAATTTGGTTTCAAGTTTTGGTTTGAAGTGTAAATTCATAGTAAATCGTATTACAGTATTCCCATAAAAATTAACAATAAAACACGGTTAAATCATTAGTAATTCGTGTTAAAGTACAATATAATAGTAGTATATTAATATAAATCATATATAAACGTATATTTATAACCGTATATACATTTTTTAACTCGATATTTCTTATAAAAAATCATCATTTCTTCGTTTGAATTCCCTTATAAAACAGTCTAATTTTGCGTTCCAAAGTTCAAGTCTGTTAGTTCTCCTCTTGAAAAGGTCCCCTGCATCTGAAAAATAAAGATTCATTAGTTTTTGCAAGTTTCTAAGTCAATTTCATAGTTAATCACAATAAAATAGTCTAATAATAAATAACACTTAAATCGTATATATCAATACGTTAAACTCATTAAACAATACAATATAACAGTGTTAAACCATAATACATATACAGTTTCATAGTTTCAGTCCAGTAATAACCGACCGTGTTGCGTTGTCCGTAACATTACGTATATCTGTACTCAATCAAAAAATATGTATATTTCTTACGTAATTTGCAATTACTACGACAGATTTTAGCGCGGAGGCGGCCAGAAACATTTAACTCAAAATGAGAACAATATTAACAAAATTTTGTGATTTATATAGGAACGGGTGTTGAACTGTTTACAACTATTTGTAACTTAAATTCGCTTATTTGAAGGTTATTTTTGTCTGATAACAGTAGCAATAATACAAATTTTATTCAATCACCCAATTACAAACACACACACACACACACACACTTGTACACATGCATATACGTGGGGAAAATAAGTATAACTCTTATGTAATTTGCAACCGATACGATTGATTCGAACACGGAAGCGGTCAGAAACATCGAACTACGTAAACCGCATGAGAGCAATATCAACAAAACTTTGTGATTTATTACGAAATAAATGTTAAACTGTTCCAAACTATTTCCCGATTACCTTACTCTCTTTCAAGTTTGCTTATTTTAGGTAATATCAATAAATTATGCGTTTTTAAGCTTTGTTTAAAATACCATTTTAATAAGGCAACAATATTTTCGAGAAAAGTTTGTTTAATGTAATAGGTGGCAAAACTATAATTTGACGGGGGAGGTACCACAGTTGCTCACATAATCTGCTGTACGGCAATTCTCGTAATTCAGTGATGTGCGATTACCGGCTACATTTATACTTATTTTTTTCTTTGCATAAACCCATTTCATAACACAGTAGAATTTTTTTAAATGCATGTTCCAAGTGGCGGGTGGTAGAATTATAATTTGGCTGGAGAGGGACCACCTCCGCCCTCATAAACAGCTATAAAGCAATTCTCGTGATTCACCGAAGTGCGGTTACCAACTAAACTGATAAGCGAGGCGATCATCTCGGTCCTCAAGAATAACAATGTATCTTTGTATGACGTCACACAAGACATGAGTTTTGTTCGAGGTTGTACGTGGATTGAGCCACCATTTAACTTTCTTTCAGCATAGCTTATATGTATAGCTTTTTCAAGAATATCTAACTCTTTCACAAATGATGTATAATAGGGTGTATACCTTTTATTAGGATAAAAACGATAATGAAAGATAAAAGAAAAAGAAAGATAGATACGGAACAGGTGCAAGCGGGTTGGTCGGACATATAAAATAATTACCTTTGGCTCGTTTCCAATTAGGTGCAGTGTACACATTAAGGCTGAAGTTATGGCTTTTACAATAAGTCTATGAAAGCAATTGATTAATTATTGAAAGCTCTATATTTAAAACTAGCTGCTGCCCGTGTCTTTGTTCATGTGAGCTTAAATTTGGGTTTTCCAGATTTTCTAACAGCAAAAAGCTCTCATATACTCACACCTGTCTTTAAAATTAACATTTTTTTTATACTCTTCAGATTTTCTAACAGTAAAAAGCTCTCATCTGCTCAGGTGTGAGTAGATGAGTGTTTTTAAAATTAACATTTTTATTTATTTATATATTTAGAAATGAAACGAACACGAAATGTTAAGTGAAGTGTTAATGTGAAGTGAAGTTACGAATTGAAATCGTTTGAGCCGTTTCTGAGATTAGCGTGCACAAAAGTGCAAAAAATGGATCAAATGTTGTTCTGAATTTTCTGATTTTACTATGTATCTGGTATTCACAATGAACGATTTCGATTTTTATTTGCCGATATTTCGATTCGATGGCTCGTGGTCACGGCGAATCTGTGAATGGGTGGCTTAAAATCATACATATTTCTTGTAGAGACGGCTATCAGTTACAATTTGATTATTTTTATGCAAAATGTGTATTTTTTTGTATATGTAATGTGTATAAATGTGTATTTTTTTGTATATATAATTTTGTATATGTTTTTTTGTATATGTAAATATATTTTAACATGTAATTTACAATGGGTAAAAATACTTTTTTTTTGTTTTCAGGTAAGTATCTAAACAGCAAGAAAAATTCAGTAAGTTCTCCATTTTGGATTTGGGTTATGTATTGTCAACCAAAAATATGGGCTGTGCAGACTTTTGCCCTGGTTCTGCGGAAAGAATAAACTTCAAAAACCCATTTTCGCTTTATAAAGAACCTATGTGAAATTTTTTATGTTTGTTTACGTGTTAAGAGTAGCAAACGAGCATGCAAACCACCTAATGTTAAGTAGTCGCAGTCCATAGATATCCACGTACAAACACAAACACGACCAAAATTCTATCTAAGCTCGAGCAGACTCGTTGCTACTCCTGAAGGCGAAAATGGTCGCCTCGCTTCAATGTGTAGCCGGTGTAGCTTCGAAGTTCAATGGTTACATTTTTATTTATTTATTCGATCGCCAACATAATGTACACCGATACGAACAACAAGTATAAAGAAACGGTGTACAGAGGCTAAGTGTCATTATAGTGACATGCGAATACTGATCGAAATAAACAATAGCGAGTTGCATATGTTTGAAATTAAATTGAATACTTCACAATAACTTTACAAAAATACGAAAAAAGTTAAATTAATACAATGCAATTATTGAAAAAAAACCAATAGATTATAAAAAATGTAAATTATAAATATATATATATTTGTACTTTGATCTCTATGTCAGTCAGTTACTATCTTTGTCATATATAGTAACATATATGTTTGAATTTAAATTGAATATTTGACAATAAGTTAAATAGTAAAAATACTAAAAAGTAAATTACTAAAATGCAATTATTGTAAAAACCAATAGATGACGATAAAAATGTAAATTATATATACATCTGTACTTTAATCGCTTTGTCAGTCAGTCACTATCTTTGTCATATATAGAAGCGACAAAAATCGCAGGTAACAGCTACTAACTATAATATAAACGAACGACACAAATCGCTAAACTTTCCAATCATGCCAGGAATTCGTCTGTTAACATAAAATCGTTTCACAAATTACGACGAAATGACATTTTGAATCAGAATTCTTAGTAACGGATAGTCTTATTTAAATCTCTAGAGGCGCTCCTTTGGACAATTAGGTATTCTCAAGGAGAGACTTGCAAATGACAAGATGTAGCGTCTTGATTATCATAAGACAATATTAACTCCTTAAAATCCCTTTGAGATATCCAAAGAGGAAAGTTTTAATGTATGATTAATAATAGCATAGCATTAGTATTATACTCAAATATTACAAGCGACTAAGTTGACGATTTTGTGATTAAAATTCCTTGTTTTATTATTTACTTTATCAAAAGTGTAAAATTGTTTATTGTTAGGTGTAGTATTTTAGTAATATGTAAAGTTTTTTAAAATGAATAATTTACAGCGATATCATAATATTCATAACAAATATAATTTAAATACCAAAATTGAAATTCCCAATTCAAATTAATTTAATTAATTGAATTTTTTTTCATTAGAATCCTTTATTTAATTACGTACTTTGTTAAACGTCAAAATTAGTGTTTTTTTTTCAATATAACGCCAATTTTAAATTTATTTAAATTTAATTATTGTAATTAATCCAAAATAAAGTATTTTTATTTAATAAATTTCTATTAATGTTAATGTATCAAACGAAGAGAGCTCTGCTTGAAAGCCGGCGATGCATTGGTGACTCCTCTGGTGTTGCGAATGTCTATAGAAGACGATGACTGCTTCCCATCAGATGGCCCGTCTGCCATTTTCTCCGGCTAAAATATAAAAAAAGATGTAATATTAATTGAAACAACCGGTCAAGTGGAAGTCGGGCTTGCGTGATGGGGCTCTTGTCTCTACGCATTATGTTTTACGACTCACATTTGACATATTTTAAGTATTTCTTTTATTATTTTCGATTTTGCACTATAATCATACAAAACTTGTTGGAATGAACATGTTTTTTCATTTTGTATGCCAATTTAATTCAGTCATCACCGACGAAGTTGTGGGCATAGCTAGTGATGAATAAAATTTGCGCGGCTGTGCCTACTTCTGTAAGAAGTTCGCTTGCTGCCTACGTTTGAGCCACCAAAATGCGCTGGCCCAACAAATTGTGTTATATCTAAATTAGATTCGGCCGCGGATCCCTCGGGATCTTGTAATCTGCACAAAGCCAAGTCCTGGATAAGTGGAATCTATACGCTTTGCCAAACTCAACTTTCATTAAAAAGGTTAAATTTGGTCGCGATTTTTTTGGCATTGCAAATGTTTTTTCTTTCAACTGTTAATACACAAAATGATGGACTTTATATTCTGATTCGACCAAAGTGACACCATCGCTATATCAATTGTCAAATCCAGTTTGCATCTCCTTCGAAAGTTACGTCTGCCTGCTCATTTCCACATATCTCAATCAGACAAACAAAATATTGTATGAAATGTTGATTCGAGACTCTCGCGCTAAACCTTGTCAACATCATTCCTCGTTCTATATTATCATCATTGGGGCATATCCCAGCCTTTTTGGGTGGATTATGGGCCTCAAGGATACCTTCTTTGGTCGAACTTGACCTTGTGAATTGCATCCTGGCTTAATTTTAGGTCGCCCTTACCCTCTGTTGAATGGGGGAATGGGATGTTCGATGGACCCTAAGAAGATCGCTCTAACGTTGCGACCTTCGCTATTCTTCTCTGTGGAGACTGGTTTAAGGCACCTGAACCTTTTCGAAGAAAAGGGCTAGGTGCCAAATCTCCGCAGGCGTCCTCCTTTTCGTCGCCTCTTCCGACAAGCAGGAGATACCGTAGCGCTATTCTGGTCCTACGCTACAGAGACAAGTATTTCCTACACACATTATAATAGTTAATACCATCAGGCGTTGCTTAGCGGAAATCCATGCTATTAAGTTAATGTTAAAACTACTTCGCAATAATCCGTCACCACTATGTATCGCAGTATATGTACATATAGTTCAATGCATGCAGTACGAAAATAGGTAAAAGTGAACCAAGTAAAAATAAATACCACTATACGTACTATGACCGACACGTGTTTTGTAACATAACGCCGCATCATTTTTTTATGTGAAAAGAGTCATAAACGAGCATGCTAACCACCTGATGTTAAGTAGTCGCAGCCCTTAAACATCCAGGTATAACCACAAACAGGACCGAAATCCTATCTGAGCTGGAACGTAGACACTTTGCTACCGAAGACTAAGATGGTCACCTTACTTCAAAGTGTAGCCGGCAACCGCATCTCTCCAACCGAAATACAAGTAATGCTTTACGGCGCATTATGAGGGCGGTGGTGGTACCTCCCCGGTCGGACTATAGTTCTCACACCTTTAAAATTCTTTAATCGTCAGGGTAACTTGACTCTACGACGGAGTCGGTTTCCTATAACCACGAACAGTTTGCTGTAACCAATAGGCGTGAAACCCCTAAACTATGTCACGTAACAGAATGTTCCACTTTGTAGTTTCAAAGCATTGAGTATAATGTTAGACACATTGTAGGTACGACATACTAAATGTGGCAATCATCTTCCCGAAACAAGCATCCACGCAGAAATCTCGTCTGAATTTAATTAAACACAACAATTAGACAAAACCTAAGTACACATTAATATATGTATATCATATTTAGGTACCTGTCGTACTGTTGGAGAATAGCGAGCTAATGAGAGTGTATTTAATTGAAGTAAGAATAGCGACCGGACATGTTATTAAAGGGAAAATGCTCACTGCCGCGTATATATATTAACTAACTTAAGTTTGTTTATATAAATTAGTCTAAGGAGAGGCAAGCGACCCACCCAGTGGAAAAATAGTCACTGTAGCCTATGGACATCTGGAACACAAGTGGAGTCGCATGCTCTCGGGAAGACCGTGTGATGGTAGACCTTCAGTCCAACTGAGGCGGTATCAACGGGGCCCTTATCTGCTGAGTTGCGTTAAGTGATGTGTGTAAAGGGTAAAGTAATATGAAGTAAACCCAAAAATCACCAGCTGTACCAGAAAATTACCAACTTAATCAGAAGATTACCAGCTGACCCAGGAGATCACCACATGAATAAGAAGATCACCACATGAACCAGAAGATCAGCACATGAACCAGAAGATCTCCAGCTGAAACAAAAGATCACTAATTGAACTTTCTAACGAAAACCGTATTGGCGATACATCGTATCGTATTTAAAAATGTATCATATCCTTACATATTATAGTAAGACAAGTACTCAACAGTTGAAATACTAGAACGTCTTAGGAATTACGGTAGCTCTGCAGTAATGAATGTACTAGCTTTGTTTGCAGCTCTCTGGATTTGGGAGTTGGTTCTTTACAGCTGCAGCTTAGGATGAGAAATCGTCAGTACAAACCACTTCTGGTTCTTTTAGTTTAGAGTAAGGTGTACACAGAAATGTTCTATATCTTTGAAGTTTATGTATATGTGTGTTTGTGTCTGTTGTATGTATGTATGTATTTTATAGTATTTATAATAAGTACTATACAGTAAAATAAAATCCAAAAATAATTAAATATGAATTAAAAACAATGCCGAGAGTGTTTTTCCGCCGGTTTTTTCTCCCGGTCAACCTTAGCTAACAGGCGCCCTTAGCCGATGTACTGATTTTACACTGTACCCTAGACATTCATTAAGTGTATGTAAATACCTTACATTGAAATTATTTATTTGAATTTGTATTGTATTGTAGTAGTTGTAAAGTATGTTTGATAATAATTTGAAAAAAAAAAACAGTCAAGTCGTAAATTCCGCCTTCTATCCTCATAGATTCCCATTTCAATTGTATTTATATACATATATATGTATATATATAATACAAAAATCGTTCGCATTTCTCTCCGCGAGATGTGAACCAGCTCTCTTGTCACCAGCGGCGTTGTTGCAATCAAATGTGGATATAATTTTTCCTAAAAATGTTTGGCATTTGGACTCCACGGACCAAAGGTTTCAAAGTCAAGCGGAACAAACAATAATCACTGCTGAAATAAATATTTTGTAATCAAAATCATAAACTGAATCTAAATCATACATAACCTATAATTTGCACAATCATATTTTCTTACTGTATACCAAATGTTATCAAAATCGGTCAAGCCGTCCTTGTGTTATATATATACGTACAGTCGGATGAACAAACATAAAAATAAAAATAAAAAATTGAAATCGGATTCAACAGTCATAAAAGACATATTTATCACAAAAACAGACAAAAATTGTTTTTACAAACAGAGCATGGACAAAAATGGTTTTTACACACAGAGCAAGGACAAACAACGTTTTTGCAGATAAAACACCGACAGAAGTTCTTTTTACAAAGAGAGCATACAAAAAAAAAATGTTTTACACACAGAGCAAGGACAAGCATCGCTTTTATACACAAAGTACCGACAAAATTGTTTTTACAGACAGAGCATAAATATTTATATAGCAGCAAAGAAATAAATAAGGCTACACAGAGAACATCTTTATTTATGTTACCACCGAACTTGATTTCTGAGTTTCTATTACAAATTGAAGTCAACCATTTGTAACAAGTACAAGTAAACAATATTCGTCTTACATAAACAGTGGAATTACATTTTGGCTTGAAATGATATCATTCCTGGAATATATTCTTTGGTTAACCGTATGACTTAAACGTAGAATAATTTAGAGGAACCTTTTCATGTTTTATTAAGTAACTTGTTTTTACCTGCAGCTTCGCTCGCGTTGAAGGCCTTAAATAGGTATCAAAGATCATTGCAGCGAGTAATAACTAAAACAATGAACTGGTGCCTAATCTCCAAAAAAATTAAATCATTTTAGTATTTTGCTTATAATAGAAAACTACTTTGTACTTGTAAAAAATACTCACGTACATTACCATGCTTCTGTACTGTAGTATTAATAATTTTATTCCATAAAATATTATTTATACTAAACTATTATCCTACTAATATTGTAAACACGATAGTTTCTGAGAATGTTAGTTACCCTTTCAAACTAAAATAATGAACATATTTTGATGAAAATGATAGATAGTTTAGTGATAAATCTTAGCTGATAGGATAACAATTCAGCTAGAGAGGTACCTCTGCGGCCCTCTTAATCCGTAAAACAATTCTTGCGTATAGGTCGGAGCGTTGCCCTTGCCGGTTACAAATAAAACAAGGCGACAGTCTTAGCCCTCAGGAATAGCAACTTGTCTAAGTATAACGTCAGATAAGGAGTCTAGTTTTGTTTTTGTTTCTCGATCTCCATAGGCTGCAGCGACTATTTAATGTTAGTAATCCATTTAGGTGACAAACGTGTGTATACCAATACGCCACGCGGGTCGTCGGTGACTTTTTAACACTTTGACTGCGGCAAATTAGATCGGGTCAGCGTTGCGAGAGGTTGCACTAAACTAGAGCATATTTCCATAGACTAGAGATGCGCTGACAATTCACTCAAATATTGTAGTTTTCAGCACCTGTGTATTACAATTACACAGAAATGTCCGCCCGCAGTCTTGTAGCGTCGACGTAAACAGAACTTTTGTTCGACCGTAATCCATACAGATTTATACGTACACGACAAGTGTGTACAAGACGCAATTGCGTTGTACGCAGGGAAAGTGTTAAGGACTCACCGAAAAAGTGAGCCAAGACGCAAATCTAATTTCAAGCAACACGTTGACCGGGCACGACCCATCATTTCGCTGAACAAAGATAAACATTTAAAAGCATTCTAACCGTGAGTACGCAATCTGAATACGTCATTCAGGGTTGTCACCCCAAACATCCATTTAGCTAATAAGGAAAATATCTCCATCCGACTGCGTCACCCCGTCGTATAAGCCGCCCTAATATAATTTGAACCGCACAGCAAAGCGTGACGTAACAAAACACACATAAATTGGGAGCCTTACGTCTAAACAAGAAGGCAATTTAGTATTCCGACATCAAATTAAACACATTCCGAGATAGCCAATTTATTAAGACCCCCAGATTTGAAATCCTTATCTATTTATCTGTAGGGTAGCGACACCAAATATCGTACCTTTTCTTCAACTCAGGCCGTAACATGAGATTAGATATTTTCAATTAAATAACAAAGCGGAATTTACTATAGTAAATAAGTAATATAAAGCGTCTTACATAAATAATTTCATTACAGAAATAAAATCTAAAAAGTAACTAAAATCGCAAGATCTTTCTGTGACTTATTGTAATATATTTTTTATTATTAGAAACTTTTTATGCAAAAAAGTAGTCATGATTCTCTTTATTGTGTCAAATTGAGAATACTAAAACTTGAGTATGCTAAAGTCCACATAATATTAGTTACTACCAATATATAGAAAGAATATAATAGTTATAAAGAAGAAATATAAAATCTCATCAGAAGTGTATATATTTTTTTTATTTTAATCGAGTAGAAAATTAATCTACGAGCAACCTGAGTGGTCTTTAAAGCCTATGAAAATACATATAGATTTTCCAACCGAAGTTCAGGAAATGCTTGAATGCAGATTATGAATGTGGAAGCCGTACTCCATCTATGGAACGATAACTAGCATAACTTGATTACATATGCATTGTACCTCAGACTGAAATGGTTGCCTCATATACAGAATTAATTGTAATAGGTTACTTGTAATATCCATTATGGTTACTTATAAAAGAGAGATCATTTACAACTACATAAACCCTTATAAGCTTTATGCAAATGGAACATTAGGAAAATTTGAATTTTTATGTATTTTTTGTATTTAAGGTGGTAGAACCTATACGGTTCGACTGGGGAGATACCTCTCCCTCAAAATGTAGTACCCACTTCTAGTGTAAAGCTTACATATGTTTCGGTTAAAGAGTCGGTTGCTGACTTCAAGCGGGACTGTTGTTCTTTATGGAGTTGTCCACAGGTGGCCATGGACTTAAGCAAACCCTTATAGGTAACACCAACTGTCTCTCTGTGTCTTTTGGTAAATTTGCATAAGGTCATAGCTGTGATCGAATTCAAGTAGGACGCTCGTTCTTTATGGCATTGGTTACAGATGTGCATGGGTTGTCATTACCTACCTTCAGGTGGAATGCATGTTCTTTTTCTACTATCGTTTCTACAAAAAACTATTTTCAAAATTCTTCGATATGCCGGTAATCGCACCTTTTTGTCTAGATACATATTTTAATGATAGATATTAGAACATATAGTTCGACCGGGTAGATACCACCGCAATCCTCATAATTAGACGTAAAGCATTACTTGTGTTTCGGTTGGAGAGGTGCCGGCTACACTTTAAAGCGAGGCGACCATCTTAGTCCTCAGGAGTAGTGACGTATGTACGTTCGAACTCAATTAGGATTTCAGACGTGTTTGTGGTTGTACGTAGATGTCTATCCACCATCAGGTGGTTCGTATACTCGTTTGCTACTCTTCTTGTATAAAAAAAGTCTCAAAATCGTCCTCAGTCGCTACGATTTGTAACAATTTCCTAAATACACCCTTAAGGGCGAGGGATCAATGATCCTGGCCGCCCGACGTGCAATTAGGCACGAACTCTTTAGGTATATTAAATTATCGTTTATTCGAACCCCGTAAAGCAACGCCGGGTTTAAACAAGGTAATTTCGCTTGAATAGATTAGATTTAATTTAAAACGACATTTAAAATGGAATTTAAAATTTAAAATGAGATTTAAATGAATTAATGTTTATCTGGGATGTTTAGGGCGTTAAATAAAATTCTGTTTAGATTTTTTATGTGACAAGAGTAGCATGTAGAGCGTCTGATGTTAAGTAGTGCTGCAGGCCATGGAGATTTACATACAATCTCAACCATGTCGTACGTTTATGCGTTGCTACTCCTCAGGACCAAGATGTCCTTGCTCCTAGTCTCCTAGGTTTACAATAAGTCCAAGTCGAATCCGAGTCTAAATCTAACCTAAATTTATGTCTAATCTTAGTCAAGTCAAATCGAAGTCGAAGTCTAATCTAAGACTAAATATAATCGTCAACAATACCACTGCCAACATAAAAATTCTTTCATTATATGCTATACTTTAATGGGGGAGATACCACTGCATAGCCCTCATAATCCGCCGTAAAGCAACATTTCGGCTGACTGGCGACACTTCGAAGCGAGCGGATCTTAGTCCTTAGGAGTAGCAACGCGTCAACATTAAACCCCAAACTGGGAGTGCAGTCTTGTTTGAGGTTTTACGTCATTCTCCAGAGGACTACTTAACATCAGGTAGCTTGCACGTTCGTTTTTTATTCATACTGTCCCTGATAAAAATAGGTTCGGGATATTAATGAAAATATAAGTTACAATACGCATTCATCTGTACAAAGTGAGATAAATTCTTTAATGGTAACTGATGTGAAATAAATTTCCTCTGAAGGATCTGTTTAAATGAATGCGGTCGACGCCATGTCTCCGTCTGAAATTCACTGGTGATTTTAATTTGTGAAGCGTTGTATTCACGTACGTGGATAAATTGGAATTGAATTTACTTGTTCTACGATGAAATAATAAGTGAAGTTAAATTTTCATATTTACAGAAAACAGTAAAATTCTTGATTAGTTTTTTAGCTTACATTTTAGAAAGAAGAACAAAGAAAGTAAGAGATAATTTAAACGCACTAATACAACGCACTAATCAATTAAAAAAACTAACAAAAAAAGAATAAAATAAAAATTAAATTCCAGCATAATCAAACATAAATATTTAAGCATAATAATTAAAGTCTAGATGCAGTATAATGAAAATACAAAAATAAAAACAAAAATAACTTAAAAAATATGTAATCATTAAAAACCATGCAAAAATTTCTATAACAAACTTATTTAACAGAAAAGCATTATTCATTTAATAATAGATTTGAAACTACCAAAAAAACTTCACATTTTTATATTGAATATTTTATAACTATATTTTTATTTGTATTTACGGATT